>CAJVQA010008621.1:0-12798 GCA_910591915.1 Cetraspora pellucida
GTTTGGAAGAATTGAATCATGACTTGTCTTTCTAGAGACTAGCCAAATTGTTTTGTATATTTCTGTAATAATATTATAATGTATTAGTGAAGCATATTTGTGCCTATGACTGTTTGTATCAAAAGGAGCTAAAGTGTTTCTAGTAATGAGTCCTAGTGGTATTTGCTTAGTTATATGTATAGTAATAAATGCTTTGACAAAGGCACCCAAGTGCAAACATGGTATTTTCAATTTTCATGAAGTTTCATATACTGTTTGTCTAACAAGAGTTGAAAACCATATGTGATTTTGGATGCAAGTTAGTAGATGGACAATATCCTCAGAGGCACTGTGATATCTTGAACATAAGTGGTTTGGATATTTTTTCTTATT
This sequence comes from Cetraspora pellucida, assembly GCA_910591915.1. NCBI lineage: Eukaryota > Fungi > Glomeromycota > Glomeromycetes > Diversisporales > Gigasporaceae > Cetraspora > Cetraspora pellucida. Next base: position 373 of record CAJVQA010008621.1, read on the forward strand.
TCTCCAATGCAGTAGTAGGTAAGTTGGAAGTTCTTCAGATAATAGTTTAATCTTGAAATTCTTGATTGCTGAGAATAATGGATCAGTGTTTAAAGCTAGTGATTTTTCTCCAAAAGAAATATATTTTAGCATAGAAGTCCAATCAATAGTGTTTTGTAATGTATGCCAGCTTGAGATCCATTGTTAACAAAACCATGATAGTCAGTTTGTAATTTGATAAATATGTTTTAGAGTAGTTTTTAACAGATATCTGCATGGTTTGTTAAGAAGTCTTGGAACAAAATGGTTGTATAGAAAATGTTGTGGTGCTGGGTCTAGTAGGAAAATTATGCTTGTAGTTTCTTTGATTTTTATATTTTCATCTAGTGTAATGTTGAATTTCTGATTACATGAGAGTGCTTTTAGAATTAGGAGAAGATATGTATGCACTGCTTGTTAAGTACAAAATAGTTATGAGGCTTAATAGAAATTACCAAATTGATATACATAGTGAAGGTAGGATTGTCTGTACAGATGTTTACTTCTGTATATAAATTGACTGTAGTAAGAATAAAGTTTAGCAAATTAAGCATTATGCTTATATGTGAAGGCCATTGGTTAGTAAAGCAACCAAAACAGGTGTTGGTATTTTGTATATAGCATTTTGCTATTATTTGAGAGTTGTTGTTTACTGTTTGTCAGTTGGAGGTTAAGTAAATTGTTAATGTTTTTATATTGAAGTTAGCTTCTTTAATGTTTTCTAGAAGTTAATTGGAGAGTTTTTAAAAGAACATAAAGGTTTTTCTAATATTGGGTTTACGTCTTGTGATTGCTCTTAGGTTATAGTTATTGATTTAACATAGTTTAGTGCTCTTTTAAAATCTACAATGTCTAAGTGAATTTTCTTTTTGCAGTCAACCTGCAGGTTGTATAGTAATGTTGTTACGTTAAAGTAGCAATGCTTGGAGTAATATGATTGATTCCTTAGTTTACAGCCTGTGCATACTGATATTGTGTTATCTGGCTTTAGAATATAATGTCGAGCTTTGAGAACTTTGTTGTGAAGATTGTGTATCTTGCCAATAATAGAATTATCTGTAATTATCTAGCCTTTCTCTTTAGAGTTCTATTGAGACAAAGTATAAGGGTTTACATATAGAAATGTTGATGAAGGATTAATAGAGGCTGCTATTAAGTTTTAAACTATAAGAGACCAGTGTAGACAGCATCCTCTTGGTATCTTTTTAATGTTGTAATGAAAATTGTTCTATTTTAGAAGCTCTGAGTTGGTTACATTTAGAAATTGTTCTATGCTAGAGATGTTATAATTGTTTAGTTTTTCTTTAAGGTAAGAAGCTCTAGAATGATTTAGCAGAATTTGGTTTATTGAGGTTTCAGTAAAGGTTTTGGCTAAGGCTAGTTGTCACTATTTCATAAAGTCTGTAAATTTAAAGCATGAAGTGTGAGCACCATTTGGCTAGTTTGTATATTTAATTGTGAAGCTGAAAAGATTGGAAGTTGAGTGAGAATAGAGGTATTAGTAAGAGCTGAGTCTTGTAATTGTTGTAGTTGTAGCTTCAGAAATAAGAAGTCAAAACTATGATGGTTTAAGTTTTTTTGAAGTATTATTACTAAGGAAGAGAGTTGGGCCTAAGCTAAGTTGCTTAAGGTATAAATATCTGGATTGAATAAAAATGAGTTTGGAACTTTCCGAGCCAGCCTTGCTTTATGTTTAACTAGACTAGTGCAGATCTTGCTAAGTGTATTGATTTGAGTATTAGAAAGAAATATGAAGGGCAACCTATAGAGCAAACATGGAAAGATAACATTATTTATTATATAGATTGCTTGTTTTTCTGTTATATAGGCAAATTGTAGCTTTTTTAGGTTGATTGTTGCCTCAGCTATGATTTCTTTTTGAACAAGTATTTGTTTTTTGTTAGTAGAGAACCATGCTCCTAAATACTTAAATGGTGTTCCATTAGTGATTGCTATTAATTGTTCATTTTCAAAAGTTATACTATTATTTGGATCTTTTGAGTTTGTTGCTAGAATTGACTTAGTAGAATTGACTTTTATATTGGCAAAATTATAGAAGGAAGAAGCTGCGTGAAAAATGTTGGTAAGAGAAGTTTTGTCGGATGCAATTCACAAGGAGTCATCCATGTATGCCATTACTGAGGTATGAATTTCTTTTAGGTGAATGGATAGGATTTCTCCAGTAAATCTCTGATATTCTATATGAATTCTAGATATGAGAAGGTCATAATAGATCTTTCAAAGAAGTGGTGAGATTGTTTCTTCCTGATCTACTCCATCTTTGACAGAGTAGGATTAAGTTGGTCCTAAACTAGTAATTACTTTGTTAGTATAATGGTGAAGCAAGTATGATAGCAAATTGATTGCTTTGTTAGGTATGTGTATTCTTTCAAATGATTTGCATAAAGTTGGTATATGAATTGAGTCAAAAGCTTTTGACATATCCTGAAACAAGATTCAGATCTCTTTTTGGTTTATAGTTGTATCTTCTAAGATGTGAATAAGTTGAGAAATAGGTTGAAGTGTTGATTAGTAAGGGAAAGCTGCAAAATTATAAGAGAAAAGCACTTGGTTGCAAACTAGAATGTTTGTCAAATGATTTGTTAAAATTTTTGTGAAAATTTTTCTAGTATGATCTATTAAAGTAATTGAGCAGATAGTATTTAATTCATAATTATATTGTTGTTTTTTAGGAATCAGCCAAATATTAGCTTGTAACTATTGGTTTGGGACTATTTTTTGTATTATGCAGCTATTGAAGATATTTAGTAAAACTGTAAGAGCTGAGGATGGCAATTGCTGAAGAACTTTATTTGCAATTTCAGAAGGTTCAGTTGCTTTTTCTTTAGGGGCTAGATTTATTATTTGTGTCAGTTCAGTTATTGAAATAGGTGAAAGAAGAGTATTATAAATATCATTCTGTATATGCTGAAGTGGAGAGTAGAATGGCTTCCATTCTTTTCATAAGGAATTGTTAGAAGAGTTGTTTTTCATCCAGTTTTTGAAATGGGTGTGTACAGTTTCTTTGATTTTCCTTTAATTGGTAATTACACTGTTAGATGTTATGACTTTTTCGTAGCTAATTGGTTTTGCTCGTCTTTGTAAAATACTATCTAGCATTCAGCTAGTGTTGTCTTTAAAGTCAATATACCTGTAATTAATATAAAACTTAATGTGCTCAGTTTGTTCCTGTTTTTTTTCATAGTTGCATACTTGCCAAATTGTATGTTTATGTTGTTTAACTCAATTTATAGTGTTTAACTATGATTGATTAAATTCTTCTTGAGTAATAGAAGTAATGCTAATTTCTGCTAAGGTGGCTGCTTTCGTTAAGTACTGATTGGCCTGGGTTATTGTGTCTGCTGCTCTATTTGATAGTTGTTGTAGGCATTTGTTGATATTCTTTAAAGCTGAGTGAAGTTTTGTTGCCTTTAGTGAAATTGCAAAAAAAGACTATGGGGCTGTAAAAGTGTATGGAATATGTTTATTCATTGCTTCTTTTATTTTTGATGCCTAGTAGTTCTATGTTCTATTGATATCATCTTTGTCCATGTTTGATGAAGAGGTTTCTTGAAAATTGAATGATATGTTTATCATATTTGCAAATTCATTCCATGTGTCTGTTGTAGTTTTTTCATATAGATATATTTTCCTTTTCTTTTTTTGTTTCTGGGAGCTTTTGGCAAATAGAAATTGGTATGCCATGTTGTGTTTAGTATACAATGATCACTATTGGTAATATAAGTAGCATTAATTATTGTTGGTAGATCAAAAGCTAAAAGTATATCTGAAGAAACTCAAGAATTGTCTATTTGACTGGTTGAATTAGGACCATGCCAAGTAGGTGTTTGTATGTTATAAAAATCTAATAAGCTAGTAAAGTTGGCAGCATTTAGGTTGGTGAAAATTGAAAGTTGTTTGTTTCTGTGCTAATTTGCATTAAAATCACCCAGAATAATCAAATGCCAGTTTCAAGATTTGGCCTCTGCAACCTAGAAACAAATTTGAGATTGTGTCTGTCTTAAAAGTGAGGAATGGTTTAAGGGAAGATATGTTAAAATAATGCAAGATTTGTTATTATTTGGGAAAAAGAAATCAATGCAAATTGCAGTACCAGGTAGAGTATTGATGTTATAAATATAAGGCTGTAGTTGGTTGCAGACTAATAAAGCTGTTCCAAGCTAGCTTCTCTTTGATTCGAGTCATATGGTAAAAAGTTAGACGTAAATATCTTGTAAAAAGGATTGGTATATGATTTTGCTGCTGAGTCTTTTAATTTAGTTTCAGTTATAGAGATTATATGTAGATTTGATTCTACACAATGTTTGATCCAGTTTTGCATTTTTAGTATATTGTTTATGCCTCTAATGTTATGCATAGTTATGTTAATTTTTTCATTTAAATTTAGTTTAACTTTTTTTGTTTCATTCTTATTATCTGCTAAGAGCAGATTGTTTATATAATAGCTTATACTCATTAAAGATCTATATTGTTATTTTTTTCCCTTTCTAACATTTGTGTATATGTGGTTGTTGTTTGATTTGGTAGATCAAAGATTTTAAAGAATGGTTTAGGTAAGTCTATAAGGTCAAAAATATATTCTGGTAAAGAATAATAGACAAAGTTTTGTCTAAGAGTTTCCATAACTAATTGAATATTGTAATGTTTTCATACTGAAATATGTACAGTATATTTGTAATTTGTTTTGTTTAAGAGCCAACTGAAGTTGTTCTACTGTTGATAGTAATTTAGGTAAGGTTGATCCAACCTCTAACTGTTTTCCTTTTCTTTTTATCTGAATTCAAGACTGGAGTATAACATGAAAATAATAGTGCTCTCATAATGCTTTGACTGCTATACTTAGCTCTTTGAGGGTTAATATTAGTAAAGTTAAGTTAACCAAAGTGACTAAATTGACATCTTTAGGCAGATCTGAAAAATTTGTATAGTTGAAGTTGCAATATGCTTGTGGTAATAGTAATGAAATATTGTAGATTCATGAAACACATTTGATAAAGGCATTTACTTCTTCTGTACTCTGTAATAGAAATATAAAGTTGGATATTTTTAAGTTTGTTGGATCTATGGGTAGTCATCTTTGAGAAATAATATAGTCATTAGGCAGTCTAGTAAAGAAATAGTCCATGCATAGTAATCTAATATGTTTCTTAAAATCATCTTGACTTTCAGGTAAGAAGGGGAATTTCTCTCTTAATCTGAGTGTTAAGTCTTGTGGAGTAGAGAGCAAAAGGCCTTTTGGTGCTAGTAAATCAAAGTATTCAGCTGGGATTTGCTGAAAAATATAGTATTTTTGTAATGTTTCTCTATAGTAAGCTAGTTTTTTCAGTTCAGCTCTGTCCATAATAGGAAAAAGATGTTGTACTTCATTTCTTAAATCTTTATATGAAGCTGGTAGATTTTTACGATTGTCTGTAATATATGTGTCTGGTAACTTATTGAAAGAAAATATTAGATGCAGTGTTCTAACTGCTAATATAAGAACCTGGTGGCTTGTAATAGATAGGTTAAAGGAAATAGCTTGAGACAGATGGTTTGGGATGAGTTCTGGTGTATTAGGCAAAGGAATTAGTAATTCATTCATTAGTTCTGAGATCACTTTTCTTGTTGTTTTAAAGTCTAAATTCTGTTGAATTTTTACAAAACCAATTAAATAGAAAATATATTTTGTAATTTCCCATGCATCTAAAAGATTGAAGTTCAGGTTGGTTAGGTAATCTAGTGCCAACTTAGTATACAATAATTCAAAAATTTGGTTCTAGTTTTTTTTGTTAGTAGCTAATACATTATGCTGTTTTTTATATGCATTTAGGGCATCTATAAATAAGTTGTTAAATTCATTCTGATGTTATGGTTTGATTACTAAAATTCGAGTGAAGCTTCTAAAGAAGGCTGTGTTTCTATAAAAGAATTTTGCTTTTATTGCTGTTGAAATATGAATAGTGGTTGGTTTTGTTGACAACTTGTATCTGATCAGTTCTTTTAAGTTTTGAAGTGAGGTTAGTGCATTCTTGGTTTTTGTCATGTTCAAATTGTTGCATCAAATGATTCTAGTTTTTCTTGTTTGATTTTTTCTAAAGCTGTCTGTGCATGTTTTTTCTATTCTTTTTCTTTGTCTGCTTTAAAATGAGGGTTTGGAGTTCTTCTAGTTCTCTCTAGAAGGTTATTAACTAGTGCTTGGCTGTATGATATTTTATTTTGTGGCTGTTCTTCAAGTATTGTATCAGTTGATCAGGTTTCTTTATTGTTATTATCATTCTCTATATTTGTTGATATATGCTCTACTTTCATATTGGGTTGTTGTTCTAGGATGCTGGCATTCAAATTAGGCTGGAGCATTACATTAGATAAGGCTGGGTTGTTTGTTTTTTCTATCTGCATTGGTAAAAGAGAAGCAGCATCTATATTGTCTAGGTTCTGGATCAGGTCTTGCTTAGTTTGGTTGTTCATAAGAAGATTTGAGATTGTGGTTGTTGTTGTTGTATGTAATGATATCATTGCCAAATTTTTTGGGAGTATGCTAGAATTTCCATTTTTTTAATAATTTTTTTTTCATTAGTATTTTTCTTATTACTTGCTTGTATGGGAATAGCAATTTTGCTATTAGTTTTATGCTTCTTCTTGTTGTTCTGGTTATCTATAGTTTCTTGAATGAATCATATTTGTGTATACTGTTTAAAGTATTTGTCTTGAGACTTATTGTTATCTTTACTAGTGTTGGTTCCAGTTGTCAACTTAGTCGGCAACAACAGTAAGAAGGAGACTGAAGTGCAAAAAGCTTTTTGTAACTTCGTTTAATTCTGTTAAAGTTGTGCTATGCTGTTTGTTAATGCTAATACTTAGTTAATTAGTTAAGATATGTTTTAGTTCAGCTTTTTTCAAAAAATTTTGTTTTTTCACAATTTTGCTATAAAATTGGGATTTTCAGGAAAGAGTTTTTTTTTATACTAATTATATGTATTTATAAAAGATATGTTATATATAATATAAACAAAAAAAATTATGCAATGTAAAATATGAAAGATGTGCATTTATTTTCAATTTCCAAACTTAGGAATAAGATATAATATGCATTTGTAGAAGGTGTGCATTTATGGAAAGTGCATTTATAGAAGGTTAACTGTAATTATTTTGATCAAAAATGAAGAAAACTAAAACCAACTGTAACATAAACACAGAAAAGATATTATTATAAGAATTATCTGATATATTGAACTTAATGATTCTAATATGAAGTTATAAATCAAATAAGTTTGTATGAATTATAAGGTCATTGATCTTTTGAGTTTAATGATAAGTATAAATAAGCTATAAAATCCAAAGAAAAGAAGTTATGCTTTTCTTTTGCTGCTTTTAGTAGTTGCTCAAAACTCTATTTTTTTAGAAAATTAAAATGTTCTTTACACCTTTATTAAAATATATAAATTTAGAAAAATCTACTTTATTCTTTATAAACATGGTCCTTAATAAATTACACAAATATACCTTAGAATAAATAAAACAGACAAATGAAATAGAAACATGATAAATTGATGTGTGCCACTCTTACATGTCTGTTGAAGTTTTGAAAAACCTCTATATATGACTAAATTTGAGTACAGAGGGTAACAAAGCAGATCTGATAGAATGCTTTATGTTTTCTAGTAGTTTGTTTTAGAAAAAAACAAACAGTTTAAAAGAAAATATCAAAGATGAATTATTTGAAAATGTTTAGAATAAAGAAATTGTGAATCACAAAGATATATTCTGTTATAAAAGTCCAACATTCAATATATCACCAAAATTCACAAATAATATTGAAGTATATAAAAAAAATAAAAAGAATAAAAAAGGAGTCTAGAGATACAGTAAATATAAAACACTACTGTGAGAGATTAAGCACTTGTAAAAGAATATAAATAGCATCTTAGAGAGGGTTAAGATATCAAATTTGAGATCAGAGATCTATAAGAACTGGTCAGATGTAAAGTTTAAAAGGTCCAGAAATTAGTTCAAATACAATGCACTTTATGCTATTGGAAATAACTTAGATTTAGCACTTAGTGCTATAACAGGTAAGAAAGCTATCTATTATATTGAAAGTGAAAAAACAAGAATGTTTGACAGAATAATAATGCTAAATGTAATATAAGAATAGGCTAAAAAGTTGCAGTAAAACTGCTATAGTCAAAGAATAAAGAGCTGTCAGCATATGGTAAGACAATTAAATAGGCAAGACAAGTAGCAAATCTGAAGCAGAAAAAAAGAAAATACTTGAATGAAAAGCAGTTTTTTGGAAGTATGGGTTCTATAATAGGTCAGAGTTTAAAAACAAACTTACTAGAAACAAGAACTTAGTGTTGCAAAGTGGAAAAGAAGTAGACCTTTTAGTACAGAAAGAGAAAAAAATAGTGCATTTATGTGTTATAACTGTGGAAACTAAGGCACTATGCAAATAACTACATGTTAAGAATAAACAAATGGTCTTTTGAGAGAAAGCTGAGTAAATTCTAAGAAACAAGATACATTACACATAATAGAGACTATAGCTAACTATTTTTAAGCTTCCAAGCAATTAGTAGTAGAAAGTTTAGCAAGACTAGCATTAGTGATATATTAAAAAGAAAAGATAAAGGCATATTTTTAATATTAAATTAGCTTGAACATGGGGTCTTATTATTTTTCAAAAAGTTGCTTCATTTATTACTATTAGACATCTCATAGCAATACTATTTTATATAGGAACAAGAAACTTGGTTGGTAACAGAATTAGAAAGACTGTTGAAAAAAAGACAATAGTTAAAATAGGAGAAGGGCTTCAAAGACTGAACTGTTTGCTAGAAATAAGTCTGATATTTTCAAGACCAAAGCTAAGAAAGAGAAAATAAAAACTGATTATAGATCTATAAAGATTGAACAGAATCTTGTCTGAGAAATTATTTCATTTCAAAGATCTAAAAATCTTAATTCAAATAGTAGAAAAAAACTAATAAGTTATAATAATAGATTTAAAGATGACTACCACCATCTTTTAATAGCAAAAAATACACAAAAACTACTGGGTTTCAGATTTTAGAATAACTGGTACTATTATTATGTTTTACTATATAGGTTAAGCCAGATAGTATGGGTCTTTTTGAAGATAATACAAGCACTAATTGGATATTAGCATTCTATAGGCATTTATTGTAAGAATCATGTAGATGACATCTGGGTTGCCAATTCAGAAGTTGATATTTTGAGATATCAATAAAATCATATAATTGCTTTAGACTTAAGGCTAGTAGTCTAATATTAGCAAAAAAAGAAAATTGAAAATTCATACAGAAACTCAAATTTTATAATTTAATACTGAACACAGTGAAGGCATTAATAATAATTCTAGATGAAAAAATAAAAACAACAAAATTGATCTTAAAACATCTTGCAATATAACAAAAAGTTATAACAAAATCTTTGACATTAGTAATAGATATGTTAATGAGCTTGAGCAGAGCCTTCATACTGGCAAACTTGTAATGTTTAGAGGTTTACAGCTTAATCGATGCAATGTATTGCAAACTATGAGAATGGAATTGAACAATAAAGTTGTTAATAAAAGCAAAGAAAGATGCAAATTGGTTAATTCAAAATTTGAAGAAAAAAAATAATTACCTAATGTGAAAACCTTCATGTATACTTTTATTGTTCATAGACATTTCAATAACTGGCTGGTTAGCAATACTATTTGTATAGAAAGCATTTAAAAACTGAAAAAAAAAATATAAATATATGAAAATAGTAAAATTAAAGTCTAAGACAACATTATTAGATCTTTGATCTTTTGTCAAAGTGCTAACACATTACTAAATAATAGTTTTTATAGACAACAAAGTTGCAAAGAAAATAATGAAATTAGAAGAGAAAATATCTTTGCAAAAGGAATATATAAAAAAAATCTAAAATTTCTGTAACAAAACAAACATTTGGATATACAAATTTTGATGAGTACCAGATACAAAAAACCCAGCAAACAAATTTACAAGACATTATAATGAGTTTGACTAAAGTTTAAGAAAAAACATTTTTAAACTATTAGATCATGTATAGGATTCATATAAAATAGATCAGATGGCAAACAAAATTACAACCCACTTTTCAAAATTTAACTTATGTTGGTAATGTTTAACCACAGAAGTCAATAACTGTTTTACACAAAACTGAAAAGAAAAAATAAACTACATGTATGCTCCCTTAGATCAATTGAATCAGGTGTTCTATCATATGATGAAGAGCAAAACAACTATGATAATAATCATACCAGTTTGGTTTTTAACTCTCTGATGACCAATTATATTACAACATTTGTATCAGGAATTGTTGTTGTCAAATCTAGAAGTAACTTTTTTTCAAATATAAGTAGATCAGCAGAATCATTGAACAACTGAAATTGGAAATTTATAACAGTACAAATGCTGTTTTAAGTAACTTGCTGTCAGAAGCACACAACAATTTGTAACCAAAATCAGCATACAATTATAAGTTAATAGCTGTTTGAAGTAATTTTGTTGACTTTTGTAAGATATATAGACTAGTAACTTTATTAGTCTTACAAGACAGTATGCTAGCATATTTAATTTGATCAGATATACAGAGAAGAATACTGAAGTTTATGCTTTTCCTAACAGTAATAATGAATCAACATAGTGCACAAGACTTACTAAACCTAACAAAAAATTACAAAGTAAGAAGACTAGCTAAGTTACTGTTAAGTCTAACAGTAAAAGATAGAGAAGCCACATGACCACAGGGCTTACTAACTGTTAAAGCATTGAAAACTTATATGGATAATTTGCCAAAAGATGCAAATTACAAAATATGAACACATGACTGTATATTAGTGGCAATTGGCCTATACACAATGCATAGAGCAAAGAAGTTAACAACCCTTTCTTTAAGTAACTTCAAAGAAAAAAATGGTCTTTTATAGATTTATATAAACAGATTAAAGACTGATCAACAGGGGACAGAAAATTTATTCCAATTGAATCAACTAACTCTAAATTCTACCCTGTCAGACTGTAAAAAAAATATTTACAGATTAAAGAAAATTCAGGTAAAACAGTATTTCTGTCAAATAAAAATAAAAAACTAACTGTAGAAGCTGTCAGTGTAATCATCAAATATGTAACATGTTATGCAGGTTTAAGAAGAAGATATTCAAGCCATAGCTTGCATATAGGTGGCATAACAGCTGTAATGAAGGCAGGCCTGTCACTATCACAAATAATAGTTATAGATGACTGGATATCAAAAGTAGTATTACTATACTTAAGAATGATTGTAACAACACAGATAAACACATTAATAAATATGGAGTTTTAGAAGGTTAAAAAAAGTTTATTTTTCAAAGGTAATTCTCTTTTTATTCCTATAACTTTCTATATAATATATTTTTTGCATTACTTAAATCATGGAAATTGATTTATTAATTAATTGCATTATTGATATATTAAAAATATATACATGATTCAGGTTAAATCCGAGTGAAAATAATGTAATAAAACCCATTGGTGCTTACTAATACTGTAACATTAGCCATAATTACAAATCCATTATTGATCGAAAAGCGGAAGGTGTAATCAACACTTAACTAATTTTAACTATCGGGAGTACCTATCATTGACACCCAATCAGTGAATTTTATTTAAAGTACCACCACTTAGAGTGTATCGTTATTGATTCATGTTTTATCGAATTTTATTTAATGTGTCAAAAATGACACTATATTCATATCATGTGAGAGCTGGACTGGTTTGGACCAATACTGAACTAGTTCCTACTAGTCCCTAAAAAGTCTGGTCAAGACCCAGTCCAAACCGGTTCTTCGTGGACCACTTAACATCCCTAGTTCGAAGCTCCTAATAAGGGTTCATAGCTCTTAGTAAGAGGGTGACGCCCTATCAAGGGCTTAAAGCTTTAACATAAATTTTATATATAAAAAGGGGTTGAGTTTCGCTCTGAAAGAAAAACAGCATTAGTAATTATTTGTATCTGTTTGTAAGCAAATATGTTGTAAATATACTTCCCCTGTAACGAATATATTAAAGAAAAACGTCAATAAAGAAAACTTTTGTTCTAACATAAAAAAAGTGTCGCTTAATAATTGTTTTATTTAACCATTTTGTTCACGATCAAAGTTAAATCGGTTAAACTGAAGCTCTCCCCGATCGCAACACCGGATTTAATCATTAATCTGGATTCAGCCATCAAATCTGGATTTAATCATTAAATCCGGATGCAGGTATTACAGCTGTTCTCATAAATTCTGGGATAACTGATAAAAATTTGATCAGCCGAATTCGATAAGTTTTTGAATTCGGTGTTATCGGAATTGGATTTTCGGCATTACAGTAATTCGATAACACCGAA
>CAJVQA010008622.1:0-12797 GCA_910591915.1 Cetraspora pellucida
TAGGTTTTACAGTTGTATAGAACTAATATATCCAATACTGTTGTTTACTTTATGAGAGACTTTTGGCTTTCACCAACCACTTCCTTTATGGTTCCAGAGCTCCTTTAAACCGTCATCACTAAGTGATAGCTTCTTTTTCAACTCTATTTCAATGCCCACTATGCATGCCCAGTGCTTCAAAGAAGTTTTCATAAAGTTTAATATATTAACTATATCATTTTTCTGTAGTTTGGCATTTTGAAAGGTTTGGTTCAGATGATCATCGGAAAGAGTTGGTGAAATAATTATAAATTAATGTGCATTTTTTATTTGATTTCTCACATTTTTTTATTTAGTCATATTTCTAATAAGTGAACTATCTTATGTCTTAGTTCTTTTATTTTCTTATTTTTTTCTGTATATTACTATTTTTTTTTTTTTAATCTTTGTATTTATTATTATTAGCTTTGATTTAAACTTATTTATCTCTATATTATTTATTTTAAAAAACTCTTTAGTTATTTCTAAGATTTTAATAGCTGTTTTTTGTTACTTGCAATTTATGTTGTATTATTTGTATATACAATTGCTGCTTGGTAGTATTTTGTAATTTTGTTGCATTATATATCATTTTAATTTTGTTGCTCCATTATATATTCTAAGTTTTTATTTTTTTGTACTCTTTCTAATATTAGGTTATAAAAGAAATGCCATATTAATAATAATATTACTTTAATTTGGTCTATTATATTTTCTATTATTATTTCTTCTGTTAGATTATAGACTATAATTGTTTTAATTGTTTTTTGTAAAAAAAGCTTAATATGTATTTCATTATCCATATTGTGTTCTTCTTTTTAATAATCTTGTTTCTGTTAGTTTGTTCTAGACTTTTATTAATGTTTCTTATTGCAGCATTACTATCAGTATATATTTTAATTTGTTTCTCTTTCAGTATCATTAAGATTGTTGCCCAAATTGTTACCAACTCTGCTACTGTTGATGTTTGCCATCCTTCAAGTCCAAGTGTTAATTCTTTTTCTGACCATTCTTGTGTTTCATTTGTTTGGACCTATTCTATACCTATACTATTCTTAACTGTTAACTCTTTACTGTCTTTCCTACTAGTTGCACTATCAGTATATATTGTATATTTGCTCTTGTTTCTTATAATATTTCTTTTTAGAACTTCTATTATTTCTTGGCTAATATTTTCTTCTAATTTTTGTCATTTAATAATTTCTATTTTTAGTTTCTTTATTATTATAAGGCCTCTTAATTTGCATTTACTTATTTTGGATCTGCTTGTTTCTGTTTTGTTTGTTATTTGGTCTACCATTATCTTGATTTGGTTGCTGCCCTTACTTATTAATCTATCTGGAATTCCATAATTGCTTTTACTTAATCTTGTTCATTGCTAATAACTGTTTTTTATCTGTTCTTCTTTCTTTATACACCCTTCACATCTTTTGATCTTGGTTTTACTTTATTTTCTTTGCATTTCATTTGCCAATGTTTGATTAAAACTTTTTTTTTCTTTTTAACTACTTTTTTAAGTTGTTTGTAGTCTTATGTGCTATATACTATCTATTCTTTTCTTTTTTTATCTTCTGATATCTGCTCCTATTTGATTTGCATTGTCTAAGTATTTTGTTTATCAGTCTTAAAGTATCTTTGTACTACTCTACTTTCTGAGCTATTGAGCATTTTTGATTCAATTGTCTTGAATCATTCTGACTTTTTTTCTTTACTCGATTGGCCTTGATAGCTTTTTAGTTGCTACTATGTGATTAGTTTTTCTTTTCTTATGTCAAGTAGTTGATTTAGATATATTAGACCAGCTTCATTTATTTTAACTACCCTTTTTTTTCACAGTTGTGTATTTATTAGTTCTTGTATTTTGGTACCATGCCCAGGCATTGTTCATAGCTCAGTTCCTGTTCTAATATTTATTTTTAGCTTTTTTGCTTTGAGTATTGTAAGGCATTTAAGTTATTCTTCAAATATGTTTCAGTTTCTGGCCACTCTTTTGTCTTCCATATATCTTTTGCTAAGCCTGCTTTTTGACAGCCTTGTGTTATTTTTAGTCTTGTTAATTGTCCAAAACTGTCTTGTCTGTTTAGCCTTGCTATAAGACCACTTATTTGCTTTATAGTTAACTCTTGTTATAATGTTCTACAGCTGTCAAGATCTTTATGCTTCATTATGCAGTTTTCTACTGTTCTTTGTAGACTGCTTTTTTGTTTCATCAAACTTATTATTAGTTAATATATTTCATTTAGGCTTTTGTCTGACAGCTTTGTTAGCTGTAACATATAGCTTAGTTTAGGTATTATTACCATATTGTTTATATATACAATCTGGCTCATTATTATTTTTTTGTACTTTAAATCTTTTATAGTCTGGCTTACAATCTCTTTTGCCTTTTTCTTTACTTGCACTTCTTACATTCTGCTATTTAAGCATATTCCTAATGAGTGAACTATTTTGTGTCTTGGTTCTTCTATTATCTTGCTTTTTCTATATATTACTATCCTTTCCTCTTTCTCGACTTTTGTATTCATTATTATCAGTTTTGACTTTGATTCATTTATTTCTATATTGTTTATTTTAAAGAACTCTTCAGCTATTTTTAAGATCTCTAATAGTTGCTTTTTACTGTTTGCAATCCATGTTATATCATCTGCATATGCAATTACTGCTTGATAATATTTTGTAATGTTGTTGCATTGCATACCTATTTGTATTTGTTGCTTGACTGTATATCCTAACTCTTTATATTTTTGGATTCTTTCTAGTAATGAGTCATAAAAGAGACACCATATTAGTAGTGAAATTACCTCACCTTGGTCTATTTCATCTCCTGCTGTTAGTTCTTTTGTTAGGCCATATGCTGTGATTATTCTTAGTTGTCTTTTGTGAAAAAGTCTCAATATATATTTAATTGTTTTTCTGAATATTTTAATTCTTTGCAATGCTAGTTCAAGACTTTCAAGAGGAACTAAGTCAAATGCCTTCTTCATATCCTGCAACAGTATCCATATTTCTTTATCTTTTTCTTTTGCTTCCTTTATTATTATATTCAAAATCTGTACTGGTTACTTTGTTAAGTTTCCTGAAAGATTTGCAAAGTTCAGTCCTTTAAGTATTTCTCTTTCCATAAATACTTTTGCAAGCCTTTTTGTTATCACCTTTGTAACAATCTTTCTAAATGTCTCGATTAGTGCTATTGAACAGATGTTGTTTAAACTATATCCCTACTCTATATCCTTTGATATTAAGTAAACTTGTGCTATTTTTTACTTTATTGAAATTTCTCCTATTTCTAAACATAGATCTGCAAAACTTCTGAAGATTTCTTGTGTCTTCACTCCTGCTCTTTTAATTAGTATATAGCTTATACCTAAGGTACCAGGGGCTGTTCCTGTCTTTAACTTTCTTAGTATCTCTTCCTATTCTTTTTCTTTGATTTTTTCTTCAAGTTCTGCATATTATTCCTCTCTAATGCTTTCTTTCAGTTTGTATATCTTTTTTTACTTTTCTGTCATTGTTTCTAGTTTAGTGTTCCTTTTCCTAAACTGCAATATATAATGTTCTGCTACATTTGTCTTAATCTTTTCTGGCTTTGTTATTAGATATATCTTCTCTTCTACTTGCTTAATAAGTCTATCAAACAATATCTTTTTGTATAGTTTGTTTAGAAGGCTGGCAAGCATTTTTTCTTAGTCTGTTTTGATCATTTTACATTGCTTATCTATATTTTCTTCTATTTGTCTTTTTTGTATTTGTTCCTAGTTTTTTTTCTTTCATTCTTGTAAGATCTTCTATCAACCTTTCATGTCTTCTATCTAGGCATATGACCAGTACCTTTGTAATTTTGGCAGTTTTGCTCCTGCTTTGTTGCCTAATGCTTTTAATTGCTTATTTGTTTCAATTCTTTCTTTTTCAATTACTTCTTGGTTTTTTTTGTCTTTGTGTGTTTAATTAATTTTTGCAGCTTTATGATATCTTTTTCTTGTTGTTGAGCTTTTCAATTAGTTCTTCTATTTGCCACTGTATCATATATTCTTTTCTTAAGTATGTGCTTATTTGCTGCAGTGATAATTGCTTCTTCTATTGTATCCTATATTCTGTTTATCTTGTTTAACTTTCTTTCTTGTCTTGCACTTCTGTTTGAATATTTTTTAAGCTTTCTTTTGTTACTAATCACCTTTGTAGTTCTTGTGCATAATTTTCCCAATCCTCAGGCTTTGCCTGATCATATAAATATAATGTTCTTGATTGTCCTTTCTTTTTAATTTCTGCTTTACTGTTTTTCTCTATCATGTGTTTGATCCATATTTCTGCAAATATTATTTTATGATTGCTTTCTGTAATTTCTTCTGTTTTTTCAATATTTGCCTTTTGCAAACCCAAAGCCAATTCTTCTGATACCCAAATATAGTCAATTCTTGTTGCAGCTTCCTTGTTTGACTATGTATACTCTTGACTTGTTGGATGCATATTTCTATATATATCTATAAAGCTTTGCTTTCTCATCTAATTAAAGATTAGTAATCTTTTAAAATTTGCTAATTGTGAGTATTGTCTGTCTATTACATTGTTCACTGTATGATTAAAGTCATCCATAATTACAAATTGTATTTGTCTTTTCTGTTTAGTAACTCTTTCTACAATTTTTTGTTAAATGATTCTTTCCATCATTTTGTTACTTGGTAACATATAAATTCCTATTACCATTAGCTCTAATTGCTTGAAGTATAATGTGATCTCTATTATGTATTCATTTATTTTTTTGACAGCATCTACATGCTTTTCTCATTGTTTTTCTATTAGAATTCCTACATCTGATCCTTTTTTCTTATCTTCTGCTACATTTGTCCAATATCCTATATAATTTTTGTTTGGCACATATGTTAAAAATCTTTCTTCTCTTTCAGTAATATTCATTTCTGTAATTTCCAATATTGCAATTTCTTCTCTTTTTGCCCAGTTCAATAAGTTTTCAAGTTTCCAACCTTTGGTTTTCAAGCTATTAATATTATGACATGTTATTTTGATTTCTTTTCTTCTTTCTTTCTACTTTTTTTTCAGTTGTTTTTGTTTTGTTTTTGTATTGTTAGTCTTTTTGGTCATCTTTATTTCTCTTAGATAAAGAGATATTTCTTGTTCTTTTCATTTAAATATTTTTCTTTCCATTTGTAGAAAGGCTTCAATCTCTTTATCTGTATTCCTAAACTCAACTAAGATGCCCTTAGAAGTAATCTGCTAGATCTTCTCTCACTCCCAGCTGCATTTTTTCTATTTTATTTAGTCTCTCTAATATTTAACACAAGATATTTTCTACTGGTAATATTCTTTCTTAATTTAATATATTTATTTTAGCTTTCTTCTTCTTTGTTATTGCTGCTTCTTCTTTTATGTCTGTGTTTTTATTCTTTAACCATGCTTCTATATTTTGTAACTGAGTGTTACTTTTTATTTCTTCATATTTCTTGATTGATGTTTTATGTCTTGTGTCTCTAACTCTTAATGCTTCTTGTCTTTTGTATTTTAACTGTTTCTTATTGCTTGACTTTGATCTTTCTTGTTTTCTGCCTCTTGACTCTTCTCTTTTGTAGGTTTTCTTTCTTTTAGGATTTTTCCAACTTACTTGATGGTTGTTATACCATATTGGTGTTGTTTGAGCTATCTTTGCTTTTTGAATATTTGCAAAGGTGATTATTGCAAATTTTTTTTGGTTTATATTTCTGTTAAAAGGTATGTATACTACCTTTGCTTCCTTATTTCTTAGACATCTTAATAAAAGCACTTCTGATGCTTCTTTAGGAATGTTTAGTAATTTTGCTATAAACTGACTTTGTTTCTCTCTTTGTGAATAATCTTTATTTTCTTCTGTTACTCTTGCTAATTTATTGTTGCCAAAAGGTAATGCCTATATGTTGTCTCTCTCTTTCCTATAATCTGCTACTACAGTATAACTGCTAGTGCTTTGTATTGTGATCTTTTAATTCACATTATATACATATTTCTCATACTTTTGCATATATATTTTAGTTTCTTTTTATTAATATTTAATGGTAAGTTCCAAATTGTTAAGAATTTTGTTGTTTCTGCTTTTTTTAGTCTTTCTGTTTGTCATCTTTCTGCTTCTGTTTTAGTCTTATCTTGCTTTTCTATTTTGCTTTGTTGTGTTTCTTTTTGTTTGAGCTCTTTTTATTTTAGGTCTTTAGATTTTTTTCTTTGTTATTTATTCTTTACTCTATATTTGTTTATTGCTTCATCTTGCTCTTTCTTACTTTTTACTTGGTTTTGCATTTTGACTAGAATCAAATTAAACTACCCTTCACCTTTTTACTTTATTTGATTAATTGCTTCTTCTCTTCTTCTTTTGCAATCAAATGATACTTTGATTCAACTATTGTCTTTTACAAAGACTTCTTCAATTTTTGTAATATATCTGTTTGCATTAAGCATTCATTTTATTATATCTGTTCTTTCTGGCTTTGTTCTATCTAGAACATTATAGGTAGGAATTCTCACTATTACTGGTGTTTCATTGTTGTATAGTCTGTTATCTGATGCCCAGATGCTTTGCTCTAATGGTACTTCTGTTGCATCTCCTTGCAGTATCATTAAATCTTCTTCTTTGTTTTTTTTTTTTTCTTCTGCTTCTACTAGTCTTGAAGTGTGCTATAAAGTCTTTTCATCTCTTTTTGCTTCTTTTATATCTTGTTTCTGTGCTATATATCTTTGTTTTTTATCTATTGCTATTTGTTTTTTATCTGTTTCATATTTTTTGAATTTTTCTTCATATTTTTTTTTTTTTCATTTTCTTTTGTTTTAATTATTTCTTCTAGCTAGATTGTGTTTTTTGTTTCCTTTTCTCTCTGCTTTGTGAGCAATCTTCTATTTTAAAGCTGAAATCTATCAATTTACTTTTTTTGTCCACCTATGTAATAGCTTTACTTAATGTTTTTATTGCTGCTATATCTGCTACATCTGCTGCGAACAGTAATGCTGTATATCTGTCTATTTTTGTTTTTATAACATCTGTTGTTTCTAGTATTTTGATTAGCTCTGCATTGCCAACCCTTTGTAAGCTTTGTGCTGTTGATCTTTCTAATACCTTTTTTAATAGGCTCTCAGGTCTTACTTCATATATATTTCCTCTTATACTGATTGTTGTTGTTTTATTCATCAGTTGATTTAATATAGCTGTCTCTATGTCATATGCTTGCTCTGATAGACTATTTTCGTACATGTACTTGTTTATTTACCTTACTTGTTTTGTTGTATTTTCTGTATAACTTAATTGATCTGTGCAATAGGGTCACAGAAATTCTCCAAAATTTACAAAAAATTTTTTATATTTGTCAGAAATTTTTTTATTTTTTCAAGCTCTGCTACCTCTAAGCTTTTCCATTTATATTTTGTTTTTTAGCTAAATATAATTTTTGTGGCCTTTTCTTTTTTACTAAGGGTCTCAGTGTTGCTTCTTAGTACAGTTTATGATATTTCCTATATTTTGCTTTTTACTAATTTTTGGTTGAGAGATCTACAGGGAAAAGTTTTGTTGAACTTGATAATAATACAATAATAAAATAACTAATACTAAATAATAATAATAAAATAATAACTAATAATAATAATAAAATAATAATAATTTATTTTATAACAATATTTTATTTTATGCTATATATTTTTAGAAGTATTGTTACTAAAACTTTATATATATATATTTTTTTTTTAATGTTAAGGCGAGTAATTGCAATTCAGGAGTTTATTGATAATCAGTCAGCATATAACTATTGTGTACAACAGCTACAGAGGCAATCATAGAAAGAGTGTACAACTAGCCACTCGTACAACTTTAGTCATTGTCTATTTTAAGTAGTCCGCCCAAAGGTTCTACACTAGTTGCCATACCTAGAACCCACCTGTGGGTTCTCTATTTAAACACTTTAGTTCCTGTATCTACCTCTACCCTATCAACTGCAGCTATTGCTACAAATATACCATGATCACTAAGTTATGTTTAACTTTATACTAAGCCCACCGGAGCCTTCTGTATCCCATACTTACAGCTGACCCAGTACCACTCTGGCCTAGACCATCACTTGCAGTCAGGGCTAACCATTAAACTGCTATACCCTTGTAAAGTTCACAGGGACTCCGATACCTTCCTTTCCTAACTTCCACATTCCTACTTCTGAACCTACAAGACCCATAAGACTTTCCAAACTACCAATCCAGATGGCCTATTCGGTGAACCTGATAGCCTGGTTGGTATGTGCTTCTCTACACATGTTGTCATCCGATCCATCCGAGGTCCTAGTAATCTTTTTTTTGGGAGCTTCTGATGGTTCGATAGTACCGTCGAAAGTCCATGCTATCTCTTTACTCGGGATTTCCAAGTGGGTTTCCAACTCTTTGGTTCCTTTGCTTTCTATGCTCGGTGGTTTTATCGTAAGTTTGCACCGAAGTCTTATGCAACACCGGTTATTAACATTCCTCTATGTGGGTGTAACATTACACTTTGCATAGATGCCCCGAGCTCCCATTTGAGATGATGCAACAAAGGTTACAGATACACAAATCCAACTGATCGACAGAGACAGTTACTATAACACAGACCTTATTTTCTAAAATCATCATCTATGGGATTTGAACTCTAGACCTGCCACTTGAGGGTTAACAACCTGACCACTTCACTAGGTTACCACACCCCCAAAACTTTTTATATAACATATTATAATTATCTAATATTTGCTATTAAAGCTAATCTTAAATTACTACATTATACTAATTCTATACTTGTAAACTTTACCCAAACTTAGTATTATCTTTTCAATATTTTCTTTATAATCTTTTACTAACTACAACTCAAAACTAATAGACTTTTTAGATTTCTAATCTAGATGATCTAATATAGTATACTTTAGTATTCTTTTTCTTTAAGATTCTGGCAACATAATTAGTTATATGCTTTTGTATATATTTTTGTTATCTAGTTTATCTGCCTATTTCTATAAAGGTGTTTCATGAGCTTTCATTAGGTTAATAATACTGTCAAAAGTTTATATTATCTTTTACTTGGAAATTTCTAAGTAGGATTCTATCTCCTTAGTTTCTTAGTCTTTTGCATCTAGTAGTCTTATCATAAATTTGTACTGAAGTCTTATGCAATACTGGTTTTAATATTTTTTTATATACATATGATATTACACTTCATATAGATGCTCTAAGCTTTTAATAATAAGTAAAACCTACTTGGTATATCTGAATTATAGTTGCATAAGGTCAACTAATCAACAAAAAACAGTTTTTATAACACAGATTAATTTTCAAATTTTGTTAAGATGGGATTTAAACCTTAAACTTACAACTTGGAGAATAACAACTAATCATTATACTAGAATTACTATTTTTTTTTTATAAGTTTTATATTATATAAAAAAAAATAGAAAATTATATAAAATTTAATATAAATCTATATTAAGTTTATAGTATATAAAAAAAGTATAAACTTACATAAATATTTGTATAAGTTTATGAGTTTTTTATATATCATAAACTTTGTATAAATTTACAAAAAAATTGCAAAAGTTAGTTTTACAAATTTAAATCAAATACATATTAAATTTATTTAAATTTAATTTAATTTTTTAAATTAAATATTAAACTAATTTGGAAACAATATTGGAACTTTTTCTAATGATCACTTGTACTGAATTTACACTAACAAAAACAGAAAACTTATTAGAAAAAGTAGAAGAGACTACTATATAAATAACAGTTTTTATAAAGGTCAAAGTAGTTCTACTATACTGAACTCCTTTATATATTTAGCAAGCAAACTAAAAGCATGCATATACAAGATAACTGGCAGAAGGCACCCTTGTATAACAAATTTTAGTAGAAGTCTTGGCTTCTGTTAACAAAGTTAAAATAGTAGACCTTATAGAAGAACAATAAGCAAGTTTTCAATACATTCACTAGAAATTTAAGGATACCTGCTAACTGAACACTACTACCATATTCTTTACTTAGTTTTTGATGAAAGTTTTTATAAGAAGTAGGAATTTAACATACCCTCTATGAAAGATTTACTGAAATCATCCATTTTGAGAATAGAAGAATTATTTCTTTTCTGGAATTAGGAGTAACTCTAATTGGAATAAAAGGGTTAGCTATAGAACTGGTAGAAAAGAAATTAAACACCAACATCTCTATTATTAAATGATATTTACATATAGTATAGACCTATTTCTAGAATAGAGACTAGAAGTAGCAGTATTATATAATTTTTACAATTTGCTCTGGCTAGGGCTTCAGCCCTCTTTTTGTTTTTTCTTTTTCTTACTATTACATATTTGTTTTGCTGTTTTGTTTTGATTTGGGTTTTGTTTGTTTACTTTTTGTTTTTTTAGTCATGTTCTTATTTGTATTCAATTTTATAATACACCTCTTTTTTTGGCCCTTTGAGAAGAAGAAAAAATTTAAAGAAAGGATTAAAGATAGTTAATGCTTGTTCCAAAAGAGAGAAATTCTTTCTGATATAACTTTAAATAGCCAGATAAGTAGTTTACTTCTAATTGGAATAGTGCAGCAGGTCACACTTAGGTACCAATAGGGTGGCCAGATGATGCTGAACTTAGTTATTGAGAAAATTCTATATAATTATTGTATATAGTTTTAAGAATCTTAATAAAGTACTAGTATGGCTGCTTAAGAGCAAAAAAAAAAAAAAAAAAAAATTAAACTAATTTGAATTCAATTTATTAAATTAAATATAAAACATTTTTATTTTATTTAATTTAATTTATTTAATTAATATTAAGAATCTAATCAATAGGAGTAACTGTTAAAATAATTTTGATATAATTATACATAATTATCAACTAATTATATTTTGAATTTAGTAAATTAGTTAATTAAAATGCAGACCAATTCTGTAACTTTCTTTATAGATCACTTGTACCAAAATTTTGCTAAAAACATTTAATTATTTCTCAAAATTTTCTTAAGTAAATCTTGTCTTCACTCTTAAGTAAAGTTTTTGAGCTGACTTTTCTTCTCCTAGGTGGCCAAGTTTTGGATTCCTACAATATCTGGCTCTTAAGAAAGGTTCCAAAAACCAAAAATTTAGTTTTTGCTTATTTACTATATATTTTACTAATTAAATATATCTTGTTATCTATTGAAAAAGAACAAGCTTTCTGTTCTGGTCATTTTAATATATAATTTATTATAAACAAACCAAAACTTATCAAGATACAAACAAAAAGATGAAAACTAAAACCTGTTTTTGCAGGTTTTTTCATTGGCATTTTAGGAAAACTGCTGGGTTGCCTCAGATTTTTTACTTTTCTAGGCACTCATTAAAATTTCCTAAATATCCAATTAGCTTTTACAAATATACTACACTTTACAGATCACTTCTAAATAGTCTGGATGTCTAGATAATTAAGAAATTTTTCTTATAAACAGCATTACACAAATAATTCATACTATTTAAATTTTATAAACATTATCTTCAAAGATAGTTACACATAATGCCAAGCATTAATACTGTGAAACCTGATTTCTTCGATCTCGATAATTACATTGCCAAACATAGTAACAGTTCTAATACTGTTATTTATGATAGCAACATTCGTATCCTTAAAGTCCTACTTATCAATTTTAATCCTAAAATATGTGATCTTTAAAACAACTTTCATTTCTTCATAAAACCTACTGAACCTGTCATTACTATCTGTTATTGTAAAAAATATTATACCTACTTTGCTTCACAACATATTACTATTCTAGCAAATTCCCAACCAACTCCTGAAAACACTTCTGATACATCTAACTTTATGGAAATTGACTTCAATATGAAACTCTTCAAATCTCTAAAAAGTTCTTTAGATCCAAATTCCAACCAAATCATGAAATTACTCACTCATTTCCTACCTTCTGTAGTGATATTAGAAAAACTTCTACAAATCCTATCCCTTTCAAACTATTTTTTTATCATGCACATACATGCATTATATGTAAAATCAAGAATATATTATGTATTATTTTTAAAGATAACAAATACTCACTTGATCTACAAGCTCTGACTTTTGTAACTGGTGAAGGAAGCTTTCCTGCTCATGCACAATGTATTCATCTTCTCAAACTTAAATACTTAACTCCCTCAACACCTATGAACTGGAAATAACGCAATTTATATTGTAAAATCAAATACTGCCAATTATCAGCTAAAGATAAATATATATTTTTTAAGAAATTTCTTTAAAAATTGCTCAAAAAAACCAGAACTACAAATGAATCTAAGGATCATGATCAAACTAAAAACAACAAAACACAAAAAAATCAAAATAATAATGATCTAAAACAAAAAGACAAATAAAAAGAAAAAGAAAAAGAATCTACACAAAAACATAATACAACAAATGATTTTGACTAGTTCTTGAATTATCCTATTATACCTGAAATGCAACAACATAGTAAATTAAGTATACCATTAGCCTTAAAAGTTTTTTCACTTTTAAAATCATATCTTGTAAATTTTAATCTTGGACAAAAAATCCCTATCGATCCAACTGATTCAAAACTTAATAATAGATTCTCTGCTAAATACTCATTTAACTATATACTTAACAAAATAGCTAATAGCAAATCTAAGTTTTTAACTAACTTCATCCTTGAAGCCAATCCTGAGTTTGACCAATCTAACCTTATTCTTTTTAAAGTCTTAGTTGAAACTCTTAAAAGCCTAGTTGCAAAATTTACAACAGTACTTTTTACTCAACTGGACTATA
>CAJVQA010008623.1:0-12797 GCA_910591915.1 Cetraspora pellucida
TTGACCTTTATAAAAACCATTATTTGTATAGTAGCCTTTTCTACTTTCTCCAATAAGTTTTCCGTTTTTGTTGGTGTAAAATTCGGTACAAGTGATCGTCGGGGAGAGTTGAATATGATATAATTATTTTATATAAACCAAAATTTAATAAAAATCTTAATTTTTATTAATGTGTTAAATTTTAATATTATATTTTCTAAATCAAATTAAAAAAAATATTTAATACTTATAAAAATATAAACATATATTGTTCATTGTTTCAATGAATCCAAAATTCACTTTTCTTCTTTGGTAAATTTTGGGAATATAAAAAAAAAATCAAGAGGGATACATATAAATATAGAGATAGAGATAAAGATAGAGATAGAGATAAATATAGAGATAAATATAGAGATAATGAAATTATTAATATAAAATCACTGTTATAAAAATTGCTAATATAAATTTATCTAAAATGTCTATAAATAAAACACAAAAAGAATTTTGAATACTTCATATATTTATAATAAACAATTATAATAAGTTATAATTGCTTATCATAAACATCTCATTTTCAAAATTCTTTTTGATTAAAATAATATATATATAAATAAATTTTATTAAACATTATTTTTCGAGTTTACTTGATTTACAATTATGTAAAAATTAGCAGTTAATAAAATAATCTGAAATATTATTTAGATCTAAAAATATATTGATGAAAATTAATTTTGAATGAATAAAATTGTTTAGCAAGTTTGATAACATACTTATTAGGATTTTTAACATTTTTAATATTATCTTACATTTTTTTATAAAATACAACCAAATAATTTGTTTTTTTCATTTTATAATCATTACAGATATCAAGAAGTGTTTCTATATTGAATATTATTGTTTTGTACATTTCTTTATTATTAATATTAATTACATTGCAACTTTGTTGAATATAATCTATTTGTGAACTAGTAAGTTTTAAGTTTTTGTTAAATTGTTTTACTACCCATTAAGAAATATGTGTTTTTTAATTTAGATTTGTTTTTTACTACTATTTTTTCATTATTTTGTTTATCATACTCTTTCTTTTTCAAACTTATTGTTCGATAATAACATTTGAACTTTGCAATTGAAATTAACAAGCTTTTTTATCTTTATATAAATGTGGCAAGAATTTGTATTTTGAATATTTTATTAAGAGATTTATAACATATTCATTTGGATTTGTAGAAATATCTATTTTAGATAAAATTCTTTTATATTTCTCAACAAATTTTGCTTTATTTTCAACTTTATAAATTCTTTTATAATGTAATATTTGCATGATTGCTTGAATAAATTTTTCATATAATTTAGATTATCAATTTTAATTTCATCAAAAATTTTATAGTGATCTATATATTTTTCAAGAGAACGATAGATAGAAACTTCATATTGTTTTTTTTCATACTGCTTAGATGATATAGTAATTGATTTTTGAGTCTTTTTAAATAAACATTTCTTAGTTAATTTATCAACTAAAATATCTAATGACATTTTAGATTAGTTAATAAAACAGTTTGTTTTAAAAAAATTACTTGTAAATTTACATTAGTAAAAAGGAATTTTTGATATTATTTATAATTTTTATTTATATTCAAATTCATTAATGCAAGATGATGAATTCATACATTTGTAACTTTACACATTTTACATAAGGTAAATTTATTTAATGTAAATTGTTTTTTTTAAATACGATTAAATATTAAAATATAAAAATTTTATTCTATTTAGATACATACACAAATAGAGGCTTATATATTTCACTATAAATCACACAATATAATTTTTTGTAAGGTATGTAAATATATGCTAGGTTCATTTTGTGTAAGATATATTTCGAAATACAGTAAAACTTTTATAAGTTCAGCATCTTAGAATATAGTAAAAAAAAAAAAAACAAACTATGCATTTATAATATGGATTTATATAGAACAAAATGTATAATGCTCTTACGAGTTGTGACCAACTATATAATGTATTTGAAATTGTTTTTTTAAAGAAAAATTTTTGTTATAAATATATACGTATATAATAAAAATTAAAAAATAAAAATAATTATGACCAATCGTTGTTTTTAGTTTTTTGCCCAATCACATGTATATCACGTGAATTTGACTCCGCTTTAGACGATCTCTTTA
Source organism: Cetraspora pellucida (assembly GCA_910591915.1). Taxonomy (NCBI): domain Eukaryota; kingdom Fungi; phylum Glomeromycota; class Glomeromycetes; order Diversisporales; family Gigasporaceae; genus Cetraspora; species Cetraspora pellucida. The sequence continues at coordinate 2,157 of CAJVQA010008623.1, forward strand.
AACGACCCCATTTTTGGTATATTCCCAAATTGTATAAACGAAAATAAAACCAAATACATTCATATAATGATCTACATACTACATAAGTTATATTCTTGACACTAACCCTAACTACATCAAAAAAGTAGCTCTAACTTGTACCTGGCTTTAATGTTCCTACATCGAACGTCGAATACGAGCCAAATTTTTGTGAAATTTACGAAAGGTTCCTAAGCCGTTAGTCAATCAAAACCATTCGACTTACAACACTAATATATACCTTAGACAGATGTACCTATCCGTATAATATTTAATTTTTATTGATTGGCTTTTCTATATGATTCGCGTAACACTATAAAAAACTGATATTGATAATCGCGTAATCAGAAATGCAGGTGCACTACATTATAAACCTCTTAAAATTTAATTGAAGATCCAAATTTGCAAGACATAAAGGTATTTCTAAAACCCTGATATACAATTTATAGACATGTATAAGTATAAATAAATATATAAACTCCAAAAATAAGCTTATACTAAATAAAATGTATTTACCATATTTTGCTTGTGTTTCTCTCTTGGTTTTTTTATTTGATGCATGCTGTTCTTTCAATTCACTTTCCATTGAAGTTGCATGAAAAGCTAGATACATTAGGTTATGTCTCCTCTTCTGGCCTCTAGTGGGTTTTAAACGCTAAAATAATAAAATGTCAATTTATGTTCTCATTATTTATAACTACAAAGTAATGTGATTTACCGCAGATCCTTCGCTTGGTCCTCTGGTCGGTTTTGACAAATTGGCAACCTGAGATTGCCATGAATCAGCCATTTGATCGGCTGCGTTAATTTCTTTAATTTTAATTGGTCCCTCCCTCTTTCCTCTTCGGCCTCCCAGTTTTTGAAACTGAATAAAACATATTGCTGTTAAATTGTGAAATATGAAAACTAAATACGATTTGGGTAATTACCATTTCGTCATCTAGCTCCCAATTCAATTGTGTCTGCTCACTGCCTTGTGGTTCATCATAGATTTCCTGGTATTCTACGTAAGTATTTGCATTTTCTTGCCACTGGCCATCATTATGATATTTGTTATATTCGTTATATGTATATCCATCTGTGGGAAAAGGACTGTCAGTTGCGCTCGAAGCACCTGCACTTGCATAGGATTCGACATTGTCTCTAGTGGTAAAAAAAGTTGTAGATGCATCCTTGGTCTCATTAATTGATTTTATATTCGTTATCTCAGGCCCTGAAAGGTGTATGTAATCAAATTAGCAGCGTAAATAATTGACGAGGAAAAGAAAGTAATTATTCTTTACCTAACGGAAAAAATGATTCTGTGATTGTGTTTATGTCTCCAGTATTATCTTCAATTCTTGTAGTTAATTGTTTAAACTCAGAACCTAATGAATTATCGGATTTTGTTTGTATGGCTGGTTTCTTTCTTGTGATCGCATGAGGCATAAAATTCGTTGTTTTTAATGCAGCCTGAGTTGTTGATCCATTATCGTTTGGTCTCCGCTCATTTGTTATAGTTCTTTTGGGTGCCGGTAAAAGTGCAAATAAACTATTTTTTGAACTGCTTGTTTTCGGTTTCTTTGATACATTTTCTTCCTCAAGATCTATTTGACTGATTTGCGGTAAGTCAACTACAATTTTTACAGGACCTTCCTTCTTGCTTTTAGACAAGGTTTTTGGTGGTGGAAGTAAAGAAGATATAGTATTTTCTGGAGCTTCCCTACTTATTTCAGTTGATAAGATTTCTTCGTCACTATTCGAAACGTCCGAGCTGTAATCAGCAACAAGAGACATAATAATAACTGATATAAATATTAGTCGTTTATTTCGTTTAGTCAATAAGAAAAGGAGCTTACATAATCTATTGTTGCACAACATGGCATATAAATATTGCATTGATGTTTATTCCCACCAATAACTATTTTCCTCAAAACAGGTCAAAAATGTCTTATTCGGACGATCGTAAAGAAGATAGTAAAAGATGGAGCGGCAATGGTAGTAGTGGCAGTAGTGCTGATAAATTTTCCGCAAGACTTTATGTAGGTCAGTTGAACTGAAGTATAAATGTCGAGGCTTTATACGCATTTCTAAATCATAAGGCATTTGCAGAAGTTAGGACATGTATTTTAAACGTCTCAAAATAAATATTTGTAGGACGGCTTTCCAGATCCGTTACGGAACGTGACATCGACGAGGCTTTTGGAAAGTATGGAAGAATTCGTGAAGTTGATGTAAGCCTAATCAATTATGCAGTACATATTACAACCCTTGTTCTAGAATATATGATTATGTTAATTAATATGACGTTCATTTTTATCAATTTCTATTACTTTTCAGATGAAGGTAATTTATTTTTTATAAAAAATATTTGTGTTATATCTGTTTGCAATATTATTTTTAACAATAGAAAAAACTCCTCAGATTGGCTTTTGCTTTGTACAATTCGACGATCCGAGAGACGCAGATGATGCGATGAGGTGAGGAGCTCTAAAAGGAGAACGATGATGCAGCAGTCGGCAGAGAGGCGTAACACAGGGCTGCGACGTGTTGTTTTCTGTTTTGGTGCAGTTCGAGAAAAAAAGACGGTATCGCAGGAAAAAAATATAATAATAATAAAAAGGAAAAAAAAACATGTAATATATATATATATATATCTGTCTGTATGGTGCGAGGCAAGAGGAGTCGATGGTGTCAACGGTGTATCGCCGACGCAGCAGACTCAAGTTTTAACACAGTATCAATTCAGGGCGTTGGACGGTGGTCGCATTCAAGGAAATGATGATAGAATATTAGTGGAATTTGCAAGAGGTGAGATGATTTAAATAATAACCTTATTTTATTTTTGTATTATGGTTAAGTACTTTTGTTTTTTAAATAGGTAGTACTTGGCGTGGAGCTCGTGAAAGTCGTCATGGAAGTGGTCGTAGTTATGATGGACGACCACCAGAAAGATGTTTTAATTGCGGACAAATTGGTGTGTATTGGAAATTACTTTTTTATATATATATGTGACAATCTGATTCTAAATTCCGTTTGCATTATTAAATGTTTAAAGGTCATTGGTAAGATAAATATTCTAGACTTTGATAATTACATCAATTTGTTATTTCGGCATCTATTTATTTGCCTTTTTATAGGGCTAGAGATTGGTATGTAATTTAGCTGCAATACATCGTTATTATGGATTTCGAATTTCATTTAAATTTTCAAAATTTGATATTAGCCCAGAGCCGCCAGGAAGGTAAGAACAAATATAATCGAACGCTAACGATGGTTCTCATTTATTTACGTATTTCATTCATGGTCTGACTTTTAAACAAAGTGGCGAACGCTCTCGCAGGTATGGTTCAGATGAATTTCTTAGTGTTCATAAGACATTGATTAATTGCTTTGAAATTTGTATTTTATATCATTTCCCGTTAGATATGAAGAAAATAGATGTTTGTGAGTTGTATATTATTAAGAATGTTACAAGTTACAATTACAGACACCCTCAACATTGATTTGAATACATCATTATAACATAATTTACTAGTACCTGCGGACAACCAGGACATCGTGCCAGAAATTGTGCTAGGTGCGATTGTATTTGCTTAGCTAAAATTGCATTTGATTCATTATTAACGTCAAATATGTATAATTTATGAAAGATACGGGTCTAGCGGCTACCGCGGAAGGTCCTACTCACCATATCGTCGTTCTCGTTCCCGTTCTTCCCGTCGTTCTCGTTCTCCCCGTCGTTCTCGTTCTCCTCGACGTTCCCGTTCTCCCCGCCGTTCCCGCTCTCCCCGCCGTTCCCGTTCACGCTCACCATATCGTTCTTCTGACCGCAAGGATCGAGATAAGGATCGAGACAATAGAAAAGATAAAGAACGTGAATAGTGACTGCAGTCGATCAAAAATTTATAAATTTATCCGAGTTGATAATTTTGATTCAACTGAGGCTATCATCTCAAAACAAACTAAATCTACCAATAATAATCAAATTTTGAACTATAAACTATAATTCGGAACTTCCACCAACATGTTCGTATTTTATTTAGTTTTATTTTACATAAATAAAAAAATAAAACCTAGCCATATAATGTTTCATAAATAAAAAGCAAATAAGCGGATAGACGTCGTTGCTTTAATGTTTTCGGAGTAAAGATGATCTACCGTATAGTGCTGCATACAGTACCATTGTCTTTTAAGATAAATTAAATGGTACCGTGTGAATGGGGTACAGGTAGTTACAAATCGTCAAAAATTTTTCGATTAATTGGTCATTATTTTTTCAGTTGGTTGCAACTAATCGATTAGTTGCAATTAGTCGATTAATCGATTAGTTGCAACTAGTCGATTATTCGATTAGTTGCAACTAATTCATTAAGTAAATCAATGATTTTTCAATTGATTAGTTGGTGTCTAAAAAGTTCAGTCGATTAGTTGTCAACGGTTAATTTCAATTTCGATTTGTATCAATAGGTACAGGGTTGGCAAATGGTCTGGTCATTTAAAAATTACGATGACCAAGATGACAAATGATTAAATGATTATAGCTTCCAAGTGGTATCATATAATATCTGATCAATAAAATACAATTGTATTATAGTTTATTTATTTATTAAAATTATTTGTTAATTCTGAGGTTTTTTTTTAATTTTAATAGTATTTTATTAAAAATATATAAAATAAGGTTTATAGGTCAATAGTGCAGTGGTTAGTGCTTCTGGGTCTTAATTGCAAGGTTGTTAGTTTAAGTTCAAAGGGTAATAATAATTCTGTTAGGATTATAATTAGAAAAAAGATTTGTTGATAATTTTTATTTAAAAACAAGAACAAGATTTATATTAATGTATGAGAATTTGATTTAAGATTATATAATGGTAAAATTAAGAACATTATAATATACAGATGATCTAATTGTAGGTTATATAAAGTTAAAGAATTACAGATTAAAAAGATAGTAGGTTTTATATTATAAAATCAAGAACTTGAGATATTATATGTGAACTTAATGAAATATAAGTTATTTCATGAATTTAGTAACATATAAAGATTATATGTTGTTTAATAATCTTTACAAAATGACAATTCTGGTTTTTAAGAGATATAACAGATTCTAAAGATGTTTAAGAACTTTCAGAATAGTAAAAGAAGATAAAAATATATATATATTATATATAAAATTAGTTTAAATTTTTTAATTTCTTTAAGAACTAAATTAATTCTTTTTAATAATCATCTAAACCAAACTTTTCAAAAAATTAAACTACAAAAAAATGATATAGTTAATATATTAAACTTTATAAAAACTTTTTTGAAGTACTGAACATGCATAATAGACATTAAAATAAAGTTAAAAAATAAGCTATCACTTTGTAATAACAGTTTAAAAGCATTCTGAAATTATAGAAAAAATGATTGATGAAAATTATAAAACTTTTATAAAATAAATAATAAAATTAGATATATTATTTTTATATAACTATAAAATCTACAAGAAATTTCCAAAAGGATTAAACACTTATAAAAATTAAAGTTTGATTTATTTTATATCTTTATTTTTTTTTGAAAAAATTTTATAAAAAATAATAATTTAGGTTATCTTTTTCAAAAAATTGATATGTTAAATATTAAAACAGTCAGCAATGTTTATTTTCTTATCAAAATTGTATAAATAATATAGTAATACAAATATGACTTATACATGCATCTCAAATTACTAAAGTTCTATAAAATATTGCTTCTGAACTAACCAGTAATCTATATTGATTCTTTATATTTAAGTTGAAATTTTATCCTATATAGTTTTCATAAAATATTATAAGTAAATAAAAAAATAATAAAATTAATTTAATATTTCTTAAACTATATTTCAGAAAAATTTGTCTAAAAAATTAAATTGTATTTAGTATTTTTTAAATTAAATAATAATTTATTAATAATATAGGATATACTTTGCTTATAAAATATATTCTTAAAAACATATTTTATAAACTTTATTATAAAATTTTTTCAAAATATTAATAAACTTTTATAAATTAAAATTTTAAAGATTATATTTAAAAATTTTTATTATTAAAAATTTTTTAAGATTTTTTAAAATTTCATATGTTTTTAAAACTAAAAAAAATTTTTATATTTTGTACAAATCTAAATTTTTATAAATAAATTACAAAAGTGTTACTAATAAAAATTGTTATCTTTTATACAAACTAAAATCTTGTATTAAGAACTATAAATTTAAAATTAATATTTAATAAGTTCATCAAAAATTTATAAATAATTTTTTTGATTAAAAATTTTTTTAAATTTGTTATTTTTAGTTTATAAGTAATATATATTTTTTTTTCTTATAATATACAATTAAATACTGCTATAATATAATTCTTATTTTTAAATATTATCAAATAAAATTTTATTTAAATATTTTAAAATTTAAAAAATATAAATCATAAACAGACTAACTCTTTCCAATGATTACTTATACCAAATTTCTGCTGCAAATATTTAATTCTTACTCAATATTTTATTAAATAAACTGCTTTTGAATGTCTAAGTAAAGTTGTTCCTAACACAATTTTACATTTAGATAGCCAAGTTTTATATCTCTAAATTCCTTTTCAACAGAGATATATTTAACAAACTAAAAAATACTTCTATTTAAGTTATCTCAATATTTTATTAGGTTAACTGTTCTGGTGACTTAGAACAAACTGAAAGAGCTTATTATCAGCTTCATTTTATATATAAATCCTCAAAAACAGTCAAAAATTGACTAATTTATCAAAAATTCCTTTAAACACTCTTGCAAAACTTTGCATTTTATTTTTATAATTTTTTTTTATTTTTTGGGGGTTGTCTTTGGTCTGCCCTATTCAAACCTGCTCAAACAGAATTACAAATCAATATTACACTATTTGAACTAATCTGTACTGTTTACAAATTTGTATTCTTATAATTTTACACAACTTTTTGTTTAACATCAATCTTAACTTACAGATCTGCAAGTGTTATATACTCTGTATAATTCTTATTTGGCACACTCTGTGTTTTTATATCTCTTTATTTGTCACACCCTGTTATCTGATACGCTCTTATCTGTCATACTCTTTATTTGTCACATCTTTATATCTTTCAGATTGCCTTATATCCAAGATTTTCATAATCTATATTATTTTTATTTTTTAAGCAAAAATGCCAACTCTTATTAATGAAGACCCAGATTCTTATAATATCGACTACTATCATAGCAAATATAGAGATCATCATAGTATAAAAATTATTGAAGGAAAACCTCTATCTTTACAGGTACTTACTGCAGATATTAATCCAACTACTTGTGATGCTTTTATTAAAAAACATCACTACTTCAAAGTTCCTTTATAATCTACTATTGCTACATGTCTCTGTGAAGCATATCATACTAGTTTTACTTTTAAATTTTACAAAATTTCCTATTCTACATTTCTTGATCGACCCATATCTCAAACTATATTCACTATGTCTGCAAAACAATTTACAAAAATTACTACTGAATTGTCTGCTTCATCTAATTCTAAATAACAACAACTGGATACCTCTTCAACTAAACCTCATATCTTATTTCCTGGCTTTCAAATTGATCCCATTTCAACTACAATTATTGTACACTCTTAATATTATCATACATGCTTTATATATAGAATTAAAAACATCCCTTGTGTCATACCTAAACAAAGCAATTATGCTTCAGATTATTCTATTTGCACTAATTTTAAAAGTAATTTATTACATAGGTTCTGTGTCCCTAGCCTATTAAATATTAAACTTAAACCTCTTATACAAACTTCACCTTTAACATTTCAACAACAAATAACTATAGCTACAATCAAATCAAAACTAATTAGTCTAAATACTCAAACTTCCTCTTCTACTTCTCCAAAACAAATCATTTTTTCTCTTATTCTCAAACAAAAAATTATTCTTGTCCTTATTAAACTTTAACAAATGAAATCTGTTAACAAAATCCAACTTTTTATTTCTTATTTCTCCAAAAAAGAAAAAAACAACAAACAACAAAAACAAAAGAAAAACCAAAGAGATACCAGTAATGACCTTGACTGGTTTAAAGAATATCTAGTAACTGACTTAATGAAAACAATACCAAACTTAATAACCCTATTGCTCAACAACTTCTTGGTTTCATTAAACCATACCTTATTGACATCTATCCAGAGAAAATTATTTAACTAGTATCTGACAAAACTCCTAAATCAAAACTTAATTACAAATATCTAATTAAAACTTTAGCAAACAAAAAATCCAAATTTTTAACTAATTTCATCTATGAAGCAAATTCTTTAATCAACAAATTAATTTCTATTCTATTTGAACTTATTTACTTTACTTTTATTTTCCTTCTCTAAGAATTTACTATAACCCTCTTTACCAAACTAAAGTATTTAAAAATCTTCACTTCTTATAGTTCCATTCCACTATATACTATTACTAATCAAAAACAAGTAGCTCTTAATTTGGCTTGTCTACACCTTATTCTTTATAATAAATACAAAACTATTCATACAGAAAAATTTTATAAGGACTTCAAACTCTACCCTATTTACTTCAAATTATACTATAATATCAGTAAAGATAATATCAACCAACCACTCTTTAAAATTCAAAATGATGACAAATTCAATATTAATATCTCTTTTAATATTTCTAAAAAACAATTTCTTCAAATATTTCAAATTCCTTTTTTAAAAATCATTTACCTGAATTCAAAACCTGGTTTGAAAAATTCTTCAATATTTATAAATGACAATTTTATAACATTAACCAAGAAAAAACTTTTAACTAGATTAAATACCAAATTGTCTTCAAGTTATCAAACAAATATAAAACTTTTTTATCTTCTAAATTCAAAATCAGTTCTATTGACTCTTTACAAGAATGTTCCAAACTATGTTTTAAAGCTGTCTTATACTATATCCATACATGTACAATTGAAAACTGTACAACTTTATCTAAAAATACAGAACACAATATTAAAAACTTATTTTTCCTCTTTTTTACTGATTCATATGATCACTTTCCAGCTTCAACTAATACACAATCTAAATTAAAATGGACATATCCTGTTCTTGACTTTTCTATATTTAACAAAGACCAACCAAATGCTATTACTTTTAATAAACCTATACCTATTACCTTTCTCTGTCAACTTGTCTTCAAAAATGAAAACAATTTTACTGAACTTAACAATACTGAAACCAACCAAACATGAAAAAGCTACTATTTTTATAGTTTTTTCAAAGCTTACCTTAGTGTCACTGTTGCAAATGACCAAATTAACAACCAGCATTCACAGCAAATCATTGATAAAATTACTAGCAAACCTATTAGTACTGAGTACTTAGACTGAGTACTTACTTAATTTCATATTCTTAAAAATGACAAACTTTCTATTTCATCAATTAGAGAATCTTATAACAAAAAATTCTATCTTAAAGCCCAACAAATTTTACACTCCATATTCAACATTAAATTTAATCTACTCAAAACTAAACTTATCTTTTCTGATTTAAATACTCCTACCAAATCAATATCTTCAATATCCAAAGAAAATAACAATTCATCTGAGTTTCTTGATGATAACATTATTATGTCAAAGTCAAATACTAATAATAATAATCAAAACACAGAACAAAATTCATAACTAAATCATATAACAACACTTTCTCATAACCTTTTTCAATAAACTCTTTTGTAGAATACATAAATGCAGCTACTGCTTCTAAGATAATAATGTCCTCTATACTTAGTAACTATTCTTAGAAGAGAATAATGTAAGTGGATGGGTGGTTAAGTCTATTTACATGAAGGATCAGATTAATGATAGCCAAACCCAATGTATAGGACAGGCTATGGTATCCTGCACAGCTGTGCAAGCTGAGCATATGGTAAGTGAATCTACAGAAGAACTTTCTACTTCCTTAAATCTCATTTTATTATCTCATATAAAGGAAGAACTACAAGACTCATCTTATAATATACTATATTATTCAAACTTATATTATAACTTGTGGTTAGCAGGGTTGAACCTATCTCTACTTCTATATCCCCAAACACTTAGCTCTTTTTTAAAACACATTCATTATTACAACTATATACAATTAAACAATTTCAATTATGCATTTACAATATCAATTAAAATTGATTATAGTGAATGCTACATATACTTATTACACAAATCTTAACCTTTATCTGATTATTTTTCCCTATAACTATCAGGCTACACTTATTATCTATCCATATCTATTCCTTCTAAATTTTCTCTAACAAATAACAACATACCAAATACAAATTTAATTATAAAGGAAAATGACATAAATTACTCTTATTTTTAACTAATAGAAACCATAATAAAACTGACATAGTTAAACAACACTATGACAACATCCAACTTAATACTTGGTACAACAAATTTCTATCCTACAACCATTTATCACTGCTTTCTTATCCACAAACTATTACTGTATACTTCCAAAATTAAGTACCCTTTTTTTATTATAGAGGTGCTTAATGTCAGGTAATCTTAAAACTTCAAAATTTGATAGGGCAGGCATGCAGATCTGTGTAACAATACTATATAATAATGACATTTTTGAT
>CAJVQA010008624.1:0-12797 GCA_910591915.1 Cetraspora pellucida
ATATATAGTATATTAATATGTACAACTAAAATTACTAATAAAGATATGAGCAAGGCCTCACCTTAACACCAAAAAAATATCTTCATATATTATTTATTATTGCTTCTATCTTAAAATTTCAAATCACTTTGTATTTTGTTAAGTTTTGTATAGATTTTGTATAAAATCTGTCAAGTTATAGTAGTTATATTATAGTTAAACAGCTTCTGTTATCATTGTAGTTAAAAAAAAACTACAGCTTAACATTTTGATAATAACTGTGAGATAAGTTCTCAATTCACTATAGATAATTAATTTTAGTTAGTTATAAGAAAACTCTATCAATATTGGTTCATTTGATCTGAAATTGAAGTGTATACATTTAAAAACCTACTATATCTTTTCTATTAAGCATATTTTAGTGATAAAATCTCTCTAGAACCTGCTATTTAATGTTAAAGTAGTAATAACATTTTTGATTTATAAAGAATTTGTAAGAAACTCCTCTTGGAGAAACATTCTGACTATTATTATACAAGCTTTAAATATCCATATCTCAACAACTACTAAACCACTTTTAGTATTTTAATCACCGTTAGAACTGGAAGGACTCTCTCTACAACTTTCTCTTAACTGACAAAGCCTATTATTATAGTATCTTCAAGAGATATTCACTAATTTCTAAAAATTAGAATTTAGAAATAAAAGTATAAATGTTTACATTGTGACAAATAGTTTCTAAATTGATAGTACATACAATTTAACTTTAAAGAATACTTGTTAAAGTTATTTATATATATTAAAGAACATATTATTTAAATATCCTCATCTCATATAGACACTTTTCTTGAATAAATTCTTTCAAAAAATAATAACCCAAAAGAATATTTTAAATTAATTTAAGAAACTTAGACTGATAGCATAGCTTGAAGTTTTTAAATTACAAAATTTGTAAAAAAAAAAATTTTAGATATAATATATAGTTATTAAATAATCTTTCTTTAAAAAACTTAGAATGAATAGTAGTCTAGAATTATTTGTAGTTTTATTCTTAGTTTTAGTTATAATTTTTTTATTTAAATTAGTTTGAAATAATATATTTGAGGTATCTATAAGTTATGAATATAGCCTGGTACTGGTAGGTTTAAAAAGTATTATATATGGTGAAGAATTAGTAATTTTGAAAAAAGAATAGTAAATCTAAAAAGAGGTTCTATATTAGAAAATAGTTGTAACTAGAAAAAGTTGATAAATATTACTACTATTAATTTGAAATTTTAAAAACATACTCTTTAAAGAATTCTAAATCTTTTTACTAAGCTTATCTTAGTAAGAAAATATTATTCTGTTTCAAAAATCATATGATGGTCTTTTTTTGATTTTATAAAAAAGACCTTAAAGATTAAATAAATAAAAGAAATGTTTTAAATTTCTTAAAATCAGCATAAAAATCATCTACTAGGCTAATTTTAATATTTCAACTATTGTTAAAATTATTAAAGTCTACTCTACAACTTTATTTAAGAGCTTAAGACATAATTATTTAGTATCAAACCTACTTTCAAAATAGTTTTATAAAGATAATTTAAAACAAATTACTGTATCACAAAGACAGAAAACTTTGAAAATTTTTATAACTTACATGAGATTATGTGATCTATAGAGTCTTATTTTTTTTAAATTATATTATATCTTGAGATAATAAAAGAGATAACTTTTTGAATATTATATACAAATATTATATTTATCTAACTTATTTTTTTTTATATGTTTTTATTATTAGTCTATAGTTATTCTTTTTTATATAAATAATATAAAGTAATTGCTATATTTATAAATAGTATTCTGACAAGTATTAGCTTTATGTTATTAAAATTTAAAGGCTATATATAGTTGTAAACAGTCTGGTTATTAGTATTTCTTTTTCTGGATATTTCTAAGTTTTAGTATCTAATGTTAATTTGTAGTTTTTTCTTTAACTATAGAAGTTGTTCAACTATAGAATAATGACTATAACTTGACAGATTCTATACAAAGTCTACACAAGCCTTAACAAAATACAGAGTGATTTAGAATTTTAAGACAGAAGCAACAATAGATAATATATAAAGATACTAAATATTGCATTCAGTTTATTTACTATGAAATGTATAAAGACATTTAACTTTCTTAAAGAGTCAAAAAACAGTGCTTTTATAGATATTTTACATATATAAATAATTACAATAAAGCTAAGTTATCTTAATAAAATATAAGAAATATAGTAATATATAATAAGAAATATTAAAGATATAAAAGATATATGTTATATGTTAAATATAAATAATATTGTATATATAAAAGAAAGCTAAAAAATAATATATATATGATATATTTAAGATCTGTAATATCTGTAATATCTATGCTTTTTATGCTTTACATGCTTTTAGGAGCTTAGCTAATTTAGCTATTTATATCCAAGTCACATGTACTAAATTTAGTATTTTATCAAAACCATTCTGATCTTGTGATCTTATAATTAAAATCACATAATTTTGTACTCATTAGAACTGTTTCAATAAGCTAAATCTAATGATGATTATTTTATCCAAATTGGTTCAGTACATCAAAAGTTAGATTAAAATTGTGTAAAACTTTTAATATTAACATTTTCTCCTACTTAGTTTTGAGCTTTGTGAAAATTAGAGTAGAGTATAATAATTAGTAGTAGACAGACCATTAATCTTGAAAAGTGTTGTATTAGTAGTTCAAAAAATTTGTTTAATTCCAAGATTTTCAAAAATATTATAAACCTAACAGAGACTTTATAATAATAAGTAAAGACTTTTGTTATATCATTTTTGCTTTAAAGAAATTTTTTCTATTAGTTTATCTAGATAGTAGACATAGACTAGCTGTGTTTTTTTCATATAAGGTCAAGTTTTAAGTAATTTGTTTTGAATTTTTACAATTTGGTCTTGTAAACTTGAAGTTCTATCAATTGGTCTTGGTATTGTATTAGGATACAAAGGTGTAATGCTAAGAAGGTCAGCAAAAATCTCATTAAAATCATTATTTATTATAAAAAAGTATTATTTCTATTGATGAAAGATGGTGATTGATTAATAACAATTATAGGATTTACAAGTATATGTCATAATATTTTTTTAGCAATAAGGTATTAATTGATGTTTCTAAAATATTGCCTTCTAAGGTTCACATTATATAAACATTATTAACATTAAGAGTTTTATATATTTTTAACTATAACTTTTGATGTACCAAACCAAATTGGATAAAACAACCACCAATGGATTTAGCTCACTGAAACAATTCTAACGAGTATAAGATTATGTAATTCTGATTACAGGATCACAAGATCAGAATGATTTTGATGAAAGTACTAATTCTAATACATGTAATTTGATTCTGATTGACTCATATTACTGTGCCAAAAATCTAACAAATCTAACATTTTTAACAAATCTATTAGATCTAACATATCTAACATATCTAACAGATATTACATATCTATTATATCTATCATTTCTATTATATTTTTTATATCTATTATATATATTATATCCATTATATCTATTAGTTCTCATATATCTTAATATTACTATATTTAGCATTTATTAGCAATAAAGTAGTCTTTATTGTAATAATTTATACATGTAAAATAACTATCAAAGCACTATTTTCTGATCCTTTAAGAAAGTTAAGTGTCTTTATACATTTCATAATTAATAAACTGAATGCAATATTTAGTATCTTTATATACTATTTATTGTTGCCTTTGCCTTAAAATCTTAAATTACTCTGTATTTTGTTAAGTCTTGTGTAGTAGACTTTTGTATAAAATCTGTCAAGTTATAGTCATCATACTATAGTTGAGCAGCTTCTGTTATTGTTGTAGTTAAAGAAAAAACTACAGATTAACAACATCTAATACAATTTTTTTATATACAAAATAAGATTTTTTCTATTTGAGTAATAGTTTGCCAGAGTAATGTTTGTTTCTCATAAAATCATATAAGAAAACTTTATCTTTTTTTCTAAAAATTGGGTTGACTTTTTTGTACTTTTTGTTCTAATAAAATTTTTATTGAATTTGAGTTTTCTTGATGTTGTTTTTGGCTTTCTCTTGTGCTTTAGATAATTCTTTAATTAAGGAAAATAATTAAGTAGAATATTTTTTTCTAATAGGTTATCAATATCAAAATTTGGAAATTTTGTTTCTCTTCTATAAATAAGGTAGAAAGATATAAACTTGGTAGTAGATTGTTTGGCAGTTTGATAAGCAAATAAAATAGATAAAATAAAGATATTTTAATCTTTGTCTTGGTCAGTTAATTTTGCTAAAGATTCATATAATGTTTGATTGAATTTTTTAACTAATTCATTAGTTTGTAAATGATAAAAAGTAGAGAATAAATGTTGGATTTCAAATTTTTGAGTGAATATTTTTATTAGCTTATTATTAAAATATGTTCCTCTATCTAATTACAAGTATGTAAAACATTCATGTTAACAGATAATATCTTCATAGATAAAATCTACTGTATTTTTGAAATAGATTTAGGTATAGCTTTTGATTCTAGCCATTTTGTCATATAGTCTGTAACAACTATAATATACTTGTTTTGTTAAGCAGTAGTAGGTAAGAGTCCAATAAAATCTATGCCAATTCAATAAAAAAATGCTTTTATAGGAATTGGTTAAAAAGGTTCAGGTATTCAGTATTATTTTTTTTTTTGACAGGTATTACATATTTGAACATAGTTTTTAATATCTTTATACATGTATGACCAGCTTCAGAATTCTTCTTCCACACTACCAATAACTAAGATACAATACATTTATATACAGTTCGCAACTTATCTCTAAAAAATCTAAATTCTAGTTACATACATATACTGATAATGAAATTATTATTGGCAAAATCTACAGACATTTTAAAAATACTAATCAAATATCTATTACATACTGGCAAACAAACATTGATATAAATCACTCTGGCTACTATTATCTTTTATTAACCCAAAGCTTACCTTGTCTAGACTGTCATCAAAACTTCATCAAAATTTAGAATTTATGTACAATTAATGTATCAGCAATTATCTCTTCCCAATTTCTAAGAAGAGTCAATTCTAATTTATTAAACTTCAATGTCAACTATATTAACCTTATTCATTTAACAGCTATTAAACATCTATTATCAATTTTTCCAGTAACAACAATTTCAATTTCAACTCTTATGTTTTTGAAATATTTAAAACTAGTGAAGCAGCAAACATACTTAAACAATATTTAATTCTTAATAGTTCTCAACAACAACTTAACTTTTATGCTAATAGTTTAGTAATTAATATTGGAACTAACCAATATACAATGTGCATTGGCTAGGTCCATATCAATAATAATAATCAAATTATTCACAAATTTTCTGTTAAAATTAACTTCTGGCCATCATCTTACAAAGCAGAACTGATAGCTATTCTTTTAGCTATTTCTACTACACCCTGAAATGCAATATTCAATATTTTTACAGATTCTCAATCTATCATTACTAAATATACCAACATCTATACTACACTTTTTAATTCTAATAAACTTTTTAAATTCAATACATGGCCTATATGGCAATATCATTAAATCTTACAACCTTTAAATCAACTTCTATAAAGTACAAACTTATACTGATAATAATCTGAACAATCTTGCTAACTCTTTTGCTAAGCAACATAATCTTTCTTCAGAATTATATTTCAATTATACTAATACCTACAACCTATACCACATGCTATTCTGGGATCAATATTTTATAGAATACCTTACAAAAACATTTATCAAAAACATTTACAAAGCCTATATTCTGGCAATGTGATTATCCCAAAAATAGAACCAAGAATGGAACTAACTTATTTTAGAAATAAATTAGAGATCCACCTGGCTATACTTCAATTATAACCAAAAACTAATGCATAATATAACCAACTTCAAACTTAATCATTTCAAATCTTTTAAAATCAAAACTCTACTAAATGAACTACATATACATTTTCTATATCATAAAATATATTCACATACTTTCTATAATATAAACTGCTTTTACTGCAACTTACCTGACTCCTTAATATATTGGTGAACATGTTCTAATCCAATACTAGTTACTAGTATTATTCAAGATACTATCTCTAAACATATTAACCAAAGCAAACTAAATCTCTTCAAACCTCAACAAGAAGGACTTATTAAAAAAATTCAAAACTATAAAACCTTCTATCAGATACCATTCAATGAAAACTTATTCTATCTTAATATTATTTTTAAAGAACTCATACTCAAACCTCTAATTCAAATAATTCAAAACTTAACATTTCTTACAAATTAGTATTACAAATGGTTATTAAAATACTATTTGAAATTAATGAGCTATGCTATGAACTATTCTAAAATCCATATTGTATAAACTTTTCAAATTGGAAAAAACAACAAAATCTTAAACCTTCTTTTTCCAAATATTTAACTCAAACTAATCATAATAGACAAACTAACTACAACTGTCAAATATATACATACTCATGTATATATAGACTACCTGACCAAGTATACTCAAACTCCAATACATGCCCATCTCTTGGCTATGCTATTAAAAAAATCAACATATAGACTATTCTCTAGATTAAATACAATATTTCATTTAACTATATTTTACTATCCAAATCTAGATGAGTCTTGACTACTTTAGTAAATTTAGGTCACAGATAAATATATTTGAGCTTCACTTTTGAATATAGTTTTCTTCTTATTTGTACTTAAGTTAATTATATATAGTTAGCAGTTTAATGGTTAGCTCTAACTGCAAGTGATAGCCTCAGTCATAGTATTTATATAGAATTATTTTTGTACATAGTAACTTTATAAAGTTACTAACCTTAAAAACTACTAATAAAGATATGAGCAAGGCCTTACCTTAATACCAAAAAAATAATATATATATATATAATGGGATCAAATTTAAGAATGCTAAGATAAATAAGAATATTGATAATTTCATGAAAAAATTTTAACTAAAACTACTACATTTTGCTACATAATGAAGGTTTATATTCTTTAGCAGTCCTATTATATACAGTAGATATATTAAAAGTTCTTACTACAATTTGTTTATTGTAGCCAAAAAGCTAATTTTTTATTTCTTTATAATTTTTAGATTTTTTGCTGTTTTTTTTAATTAAGCACATCATTGCATGTATTGGTCTCACCAACAAGAGGCTGCTTAAGGGTCATGTATGCTTTGTAAAGCTTGTTGTTTTCAATATTATTATTAATAATTTTTATTAATATTTCAAATATTTTTGAATTTGAGACTAATTCAGCTTTTTTACTCTCAATAACAGCATGGCATTCAGTGATTGCACTATAGCTACTTGATGCTTCTGGTTTAATACTAGATTCTAAAACATTGTTTTGTAAAATATTGTTCTGTGAAATATTATCTTGTGAAATATTATTCTGTAAAGCATTATTTCATAGGCTATTATTTAAATTAATTCTTAGGATATTTACTTTTTCAAAGACAATAAATAAGTAATCATAGCAATGTATCATAAAATGAAACTTTGGAAAAAAGGCTAAGTTTTCTATGAAATATTTTTGCACCAAATGTTTGCACATATGGAGATACTAAAAAGAAAGACAGAGCAAAAGCAAGTCCAATTATCTATATTAGTATAATAATTATAAATTGTACTTATGTTTTTTTTCATATTAGATTTCTACTCATTCTTAAATGCATTCTATTATGATGGGAAGTTTTAATTATAATAAAATCTTCACCAAGTATTTTCCATATCTGAAACTAGTTTTTTAGTAAGTATTTGTATAAGATAATCTAGACATAGCTAATTATAATTATATTTATAGTTATATTTAAAGACATGCCAATACGATTCTGTAATCATAGTTGTTTTAGCAATTAGTAATGCTTTTGAATAAGCTGCCTATGCAAATAAATTTCAATCTTTTAATTTATACTAATTTACCTACAAATATCCTTATAAGTTATGAAAATTTTTTTAAAAATTGAATTGGTAAATTTTAAATACATATTAAGATCTAATTTTTTTCTTGATAAGAAAAAGATTTAGTTCTATTGAAATAAATAAGTGCATTAATGCATGTTTTTTAACTATTTCTAATAATTCACTTATCAATTCTTTAGGACATATTTTATCTTGTTGCTTTATAAGAAGTCAATTTGGATTTATGAAATCAAATTCAAAATATGCTTCTTGTGCTTTTTGTATTGTATACTGACATTTTTTAATTTTTTTTTCTTTTAGATTATGCTCAATTGCATGTTTTACATATCAAAGACAAAGCTGAATTATTGATTTGGGTCAAGCTTTCTAAATAGCATTAATTTCCTCAGAATCTTTATTAAAAAGAACAAATGCTAGTAGAATGCCTTCATTATGCAATCTAATAAAAAATTCAATAAGAGCACCAATATGAGAATGCACAATATTATTAAAATTTGAAGAATGCTTTTTTGATACTACATATATTTCTAAGTATAAATATGCAAGAGAAACACTGTATCTACCATAATTTATATTTATTGCAAAAAGATCAAACTTTTTATGATTTGTTTTAAATATTAAATCAATAACGATTTTCTAATATTATTATTTTTTATAATTCTAAGTAATGGAGTAACAAATCCAAGTAAATGTACAAAATTATTATCTTGATAACAAATGACTTTATATCTTGCATTTATCAACTCACTTTGTTCAAGAAAATTCATTGAGGATTTTAATTAATTTTCTATGTAATAATGTACAACTTTGTAGAAAATTATGCATCCAGTAATATACTTGTTGGTAAGTATGTAGTGATAGGTTAATTAAATTTTTATTACAAAGTTATTGATAAATTTCTATTTTTCACAATTTTGGATTTAGATGCTAATGCATCTATTCTATAGCATTTTTTAAGCAAATTTATTTTTCTACATGTAGGATGTTGGGTTATCAGATGCTTATAATTTATCTTAGCATCCTGTTCACACAAATTGATCTTAACTACTATATTACAATCACATAGATAATATTCAATAGTGGGCACTTCTTTAACTCACTTTATTGACCAATTTCTTGGTGTTTATTTTGATAATTGATCCTTTGAATGCATCCTAAATGAGCTGTCACATATTTCATAGATTGATTATTTTTTTATTTATATATAAGTTACAGAGCTCCCAATAATATCCTGTTCCTGCTTTAAGAGGTAAGAGTAATATGTTAATAACTTTATGAAATTCTGCATCTTCATGTTGATCAGCCTCTAAAGACATTATTTCTTTATAAACTAATTTTCTTTCAAGTTTTAATATTATAGAGAATTTAAGCAGTTTATCTTTTTCTTTACTATCTCCAAATTTAATATTGATAAGCTCTTCAATATCATAGATATTATAAAGAAAGTCATTACTGCTATTTTCAATATTATCTAAATCTACAGAATCATCTTTATTTAAGAGTGATAATTAAATATTTTTATCTAAAGATGATAGTTGAATATCATAATTTAAGATAAGTGGTTAAGTACTTTTATTACTAGGCTTTTTTATTTGCTTGATATCTCTTATCTTAATCAGAACAGAAATTATATAAGGCATTAACTGCCATTCTACTTTCACTCATTCTTATAAATTTAGCAATAGGCTTAAGCTTTCTATAGTAGGTGCAGGTTTCAGTTCTACTGACAATAGCAACATTGGTAGCTTTGTTTGAGGTTGACATTTTTGCTTATTTAAAGTTTTTTTTTTTTTATACTTTGGTTCTTAAAATATTTTTTTTTGTTGATAATAAATTTTTTTTATGATAGAATCAAAAAGGTTAAAAGCAACTGTTTATATATATATATAACACAATTTACAATAATTTAATAAATAAAATAATGTGATCATCAGCCAAATTGACCATTTTACTAAATTTGGCTGGTCTTAATAAATCCAAATATAGTAATATTTATTTGCTTACTTTAGCCATTTTGTACAACTATATAATTAATATATGCAATATGCAAAAACATATATATATATATTTATACTTAATTCAGAAATTTTTTTTTTATTTATCTATTTTAATACTATAAAAAAATCCTTAAATGCATTCTTAATTTTAATCTTATTCATCTAAATGTTGATTTTTTTAAAAATAAAACAATAGTTATTAAGAAATATTCATTAAAACTTTGAATTTAGTAGGTCAGAAACCATAATCATATATTAAGAAAAAAAATAAAAATTTTCAAACTTTTAAATCAAAATATCTTGGTAACTATCTGACTAAATTCTAAAAATCTTTTTTTTAAATTTTATAATTTATAGAATTCAAATAAAAAACAATTTCCAAACTTGATCAAATAGTAATGGTGATACCTTTACTCAAAGTTAGAAAAAAATTAAATTGCTTATTAAAAATTGAAGCTATGCCAATTTTTTAAAAAAAAATTAAACAAAGAAATCTCTACAACCATCTGTCAAATTTAATGGAAATTTCTTTATTGAATTCTATAAATTTACAGAATTTAAATGAAAAAGATTTTATCAAACTTGGTTAGGTGATTGTGAGATATCTTTGCTCAAAGTTATAGAAAAACCAAACTACCTATTAATACAGGGTACAGGGTCGGGAATGGCACTATAGGGACAAGAAGGAATGTGACGAATTGTCACTTCGAATTCATCAACATCACATAATGTTGCTCAAGGCAGGTGAGGCAGATTCGATTTGGCACTGGTCTATGGCAGCCTTGGGAACATTACCAGGGGATACTTTAAAGAAGTGTAATAGTTTATTTTAATTAATTACTTTATTTTGACAGTTTAGTAGTTTATTAATTAAAAACTTTATTATTTTTTTTATTATAGGGCAGGTTACAAGTTTACAAGGTGATTCGGGTTTTTAGAGGCAGAAAGGTACTATATCTCATGTATATCGCATCTATAGGGTGAAGAGGCACACTTTATAAACATTTTTGAGGGGGAAAAGGTGGAACTTGGAACATGGCTTTGACACACTTTTTCTCATTGTCATAGACTGTTTTTCCCTTTTTTACTAACACTTTTCCTTTTTTCTTATAATTCATCTGTCATTACTTTAGCATCATCTCACAATGGCATACAATCCAACATATGATGATGCATTGACATGGCCACAGACTTTTCCTGTCAAAGTAATATTACCTTGACAGTTGGATTCCAAATTGGGCAAGTGGTTTTTTCTTCAATGGATTGGTGCCGTTACTTAATGAAGAGCTTGATTTGTCTTGGGTCACAGGTATCGTGGTACAACAGTTTTCGTGATGCAGATCATGGGTCATTACGCAATGTTTCCTCAAGGTCCTAGGGTCGAATCTACCCATAACACTATCAAAAATAGAAATTGTACCAAGTTATTTTAAATGTTTAAATAAATATATCTTTATAACTATTTGGCCAAATTCTATGAAATTTTTTTATTTGAATTCTATAAATTTTAGAATCAAAATAAAAAAATTTTATAGAATTTGGTCAGGAGTTATAAAGATCTCCTCACTTAAACTTTTAAAAAAATTTGAGCAGCTTTTATTTTTGATAAGTGTGTTAATTTTTTTCTAATTTTGAGTGAAGATATTTCCATAACCATCTGACCAAATTCACTAAAATCTTTTTTATTTAAATTCTGTGGATTCATAGAATTCAAATAAAAAAAATTCCATAGAATTTTGTCAGATAATTGTGAGATATCTTTGCTCAAAGTTAAAGAAAAATCAACCTGCCTATCAAAAATAAAAGTAGTGCCAATTTTTTTAGAAGTTCGAGTGAAGATATCTTCACAACCACCTGGCCAAACCTGATAAAACTTTTTTTATTTGAAATTCTAAGATTTATAAAATTTAAATAAAT
The DNA here is from genome assembly GCA_910591915.1 of Cetraspora pellucida. Lineage (NCBI taxonomy): Eukaryota > Fungi > Glomeromycota > Glomeromycetes > Diversisporales > Gigasporaceae > Cetraspora > Cetraspora pellucida. The sequence continues at coordinate 11,924 of CAJVQA010008624.1, forward strand.
AAATTTTATCAGATTTAATCAGGTGGCTGTGAAGATATCTTCATTCAAACTTTCAAAAAAATTAGCACAATTTGTATTTTTAATAGGTGGGTTGATTTTTCTATAACTTTGAGTAAAGATAACTCTATAACCACCTGACCAAGTCTGATAAAATCTTTTTTATTTGAATTCTGTGAATTATAAAATTTAAATAAAAAATATTTTATAGAATTTGGTTAGGTGGTTATAGAGATATCTTCACTTAAACATTTAAAATAATTTAGTACAGCTTTTATTTTGATAAGTAATTAGATTTTTCTCTAATGTTGACAAATTTGAAAAATTTTTTTATTTAATTTCTATGGATTCATAGAATTCAAATAAAAAAATTCATCAATTTTGGTCAGGTGATTATCAAGATATTTTGATTTAAAGTTTTGAAAATTTTTATTTTTCTCTTCTTAGTTCTGTAGTGTTGACATTAAGAGTTTTACACATTTTTGACCATAACATTTGATGTACCAAACCAATTTGGATGAAACAACCACCATTGGATTCAGCTCACCAAGTCGGTTCTAAAGAGCACAAAATCATGTGATTCTGATCACTGGATCCTAAGATCGACAAAAATTTGTGAAATTGGCAATTTTATCAAACATATGACTTAAATCTGATTGGCCCAAATTACTGTGCATTAATGTGCCAATTACTGTGCCAATTACTGTGCATTACTGTGCCAATTACTGTGCTAATTATTGTGCATTACTGTGCATTACTGTACATTACTGTGCCAATTACTGTGCCAGAAATCTATTATTTCTATTATATATATTATATCTATTATATCTATTAGTTCTTATTACTATAAATAGCATTTATTAGCAATAGAGTAGTC
>CAJVQA010008625.1:0-12796 GCA_910591915.1 Cetraspora pellucida
ATAAATTAGATAAAATTAGATAATAATTTTGTTTATAGTCTGAGTCTCATTCTTGTAAAAAATTTGTAAATTGGCTTCAGCCTGTATCAACTTATATAGTTGTCTATAACAAATTAATAATAAAGATAAAGGCAAAACCTTACCTTAATACAAAAAAAAAAAAAAAAGTAATTTATATTATTATATATTCTTTAGTTATTAATTAATATATAACTCTTTATTTTTTTTCTAATATTTATTTTTTAAAACATCTATCTTGTTTTATATAATTAATTTTTATGATATTATTACTAGAATTTTTTATATTCTATATATAACTAATATAATTTTATATATAATAATATATTATAATTAGACTAATACTTATAATTACAAATATTTTGTTAAACTATTATATTATATTATTTTTATTGTTGTAAAGTTTATCTAAAGTTTAGTATCTATTTTTCTGATATTTTTTTATTATTTTTTATTAATTTTTTTAATTAGTACTAACCAAACTTTCTAAACTATCAATTTAGATGATCTAATATAATATACTTTTGTGTTCTTTTTCTTTAATAGATTTTTTAGTAGTTTAGTTAATTATATTTTCATTTATATATCTTTATTATTCAATTTTTAGTAGACTTTTTTAGAAAATATTTATAGACTTTTATTAGTTTAATAATATGATTAAAATTTTGTACTAATTTTTTATTTAAGAATTGCTAAATAAAATTCTGTTTTTCAGTTTTTTAATCTTCTAAATTTAATAATCTTATTATAGATTTGCACTAAAGTCTTATATAATATTAATAAGCATTTCTCTATATACATATAACTTTATAATTTGCATAAATATTTGAACTTCAATAATAAGTAATCTCTGACTTGATACATCTAAAATTACAGATATATAAATTAAATTGATTATCAAAAGACAATTATCATTATATAGATATAATTTTATTATAAGCAGGATTTGAACATTAGACCTGTTACTTGAAAGTTAACAATTTACTAACTACTCCAAGTTACCACATTCTTCCTAAATAAAAATACTTAACATTATAAAAAATAAATAGTTATAAAATTTTAAATTATCAATCCAAAGCTTTTAAAGTCAAAGCTCTGCTAAATGAACTACCAACATGCTTTGTTCTTCACAATATCTATTCAGCTATCTTTATGAATTTCAACTGCTTTTGATATAACCTTTCTGATTTCTATCATATTGACTAATCTGCTCTAACTCTTCTCTTATTACAAACATTATTAATTCATCAGTTTAGTATATTCTATTTAAAGCAAATTTCAATTTATCTACTAGTTAGCTATATAAACTTATTCGTAAAATTCAAAATCATTTCTTATTTGACTGAATACTATTTCAAGCAAACTCTTTTTATCTTGATTTTATTCTTAAAGGTCTTATATCTAAAGTCTTAATTAAAATAATTCATAATTACAACATACCTACTAAAATAATCTTATAAACAATTGTTCAAATACTTCTTGATATTAATAATTAAATCTATAACCAAATATGAAAACCTTATTGTATTGACTTCTTTAACTAGAAAAAAAATAATAACGTTATATTTTTTCAAACTTTTAATAATTACAATGCTTCATAATAAACATAAAAATTAAACATTATAAAAGATCACATACAAACTATACATACTCATGTCTATATGGAATAACAGATCAACTATATTTACATCTTAATACTTGTCTACCAATTGGACAGACTATTAGAAAATTAATATATAATTAACAATTTGAATTAATCATAGCACATTCTATAATTATATTCTAACATTACAAATCTAAGTAGACCTTGACCACCTTAGTTGATTTAGATCATAGATAAAGTTATCTGAGCTTTAATTCTTGCATATAGTTTTTATTTTGTATTTTACAATCTTAGTATATCTTTAATATATAGTATATTAATATGTATAACTAAAATTACTAATAAAGATATAAGCAAGGCCTTACTTTAACACCAAAAAAAAAAATTTTTTTAAATTACAAGATTAATTTTTGAAATTCATATGCTGTGAAAAATTCTTGAACATGTGAACATTTGTACATTGAACAATCTAAAAAAATCTTGAATATAACAAATATAACAATACTAATTTTAATTGTTCAGAACAAAAAATTTCTTGAACACATCTAAGATGTTTTGTCTCAAACATGTCTGCTATTCATGTTTATATTTTATAATAACACTGTCTAAAAATATACTTTGATCAAAAAGCATGCTTTTATAATTGACCAATTTAGTAATTGACCAATTAAATTAAAATCTATTATTGCTAATCCTGATAATAGATAATTTATATATCTATAAAACATGTTTTGAGCATGCTCTTTGCAAAGACATGACTCTTGAGCATGTTTCAAAAATTTGCCGTGCTTTTCTATAATTAGATCAAAACAAACAACTACTAGATGAAAGCTAAGGTTAGGGTTTAGGCAAAGCAATAGTTAAAAAATTCCTTAACCTAAAATTTTGCGAGAAATTATTTTTGTTAGAACAAAAATAAAGTTTCATAGTTAAAATTTTTTTTAACAAACCATAATAGCTTCAATTTTCACGTTTCACCTAACCCTATATCATGATTGGTCAAATCATACCTTCGGCAATGCAGTAAATGATAACTCTCCAAAATGGATTACTTTTATATAGTCTTTGATTAAATAGAATTACAAATCTTTAATAAAAAGAATATTAAAAACTAATAACAAAAATAATATTTATATTAAAATATCAAATTACTTAAATATGTTTTTATTATCTCTTTATTATATTTTTATTCTAGTTAATTATAACAACACTTCAAGACCTGAATTATATAGTAAATTTCACACCAATATAGAATACTCTATATGGTCTAAAGACAATAAAAAATATATTCTTTAATCTTGCTATTTATAAAAATCTAAAAGATAAATTGCTAACAAGGTTATCAATTAACCTTAAAATTATCAATTTCTAAACCGATTTTTTTCGTATCAATAAGTTTAGAAATATACATTATATTATCATGTTTTTGCGAAGTAACTGGCAATTCTTTAATTGATTTATCAGCTTCTAAAAATTGCTGCTTGATCTCTTCATCTGAATCAATAAGCGGTTTATCTAATTTAATTTTACTTTCATTAACTAGTTTAGGTTTTTTCAATTTTTTAAGTTTATTAAAAATCTTAACTGCTTTGAATCTTTTTTTCATATCTGAGTTAGCATTGCTATTATTGTCGACTATAATGGTTTTCCAATTTTCAAGTTTATTAATAATCTCAACAATCGTAGGTCTTTTTTTTATATCTGAATTAATACATTGTTTGGCTAATTTAACATAACACTTTGGCGTCCTTATAATAAACTCAGGTCGCAATCCATGGCAAATCATCGCTGCTAATTCAGCATCAAAATTGTAACCATCGAAAGGTCTTCGACCAGTTAATATTTCTATCATAATAATTCCAAAACTGTAAATGTCAGCTACTTGAGTGAATTGTTCTCCCTTCAAGACCTCAGGTGCTAAATATGGTAAGACTCCATAAATATGACCATCCTGTTTTTCATCAACCGATATCGATGAACCTAAATCAATATAAGCTTTATATCGTTCTTTTAATAAAATATTACCAGAATGTAAATTTCGATGTATAAAGTCTTTAGAATGAATATTTGTTAGATCATAAACGATATCGTATAATATTTTTAGTTTAAGTTTCCACTCCAATTTAAATATATTTTTAAGATTTTCATGTAATGTTCCAAATTTTGCGTAATTTAACACTAAAACAAAATCTCCAGTAGTTTTATCCATTGATATGCCATAGTATTTACCAAATTCATGATATGCTTTTAACTAAAAATAGAAAAATTATATACAATTAATTAATAAACAATTTAAATAAAATAATAATAATAAAAATAAAAAATACCTCGTTTAAAAAACGATTTTTATTTTTATGCGAATCTGTTATTATCTTGATTGCAACTTCTTGATATACTTCATGTGATGTTTTATACACTACGGAAAATCCTCCTTTACCTACTTCTTCAATGTTTCTAAAATTATCGTATTCCATCCAACGAAAATAGTTATCATGACTACATTCATGTTCAGTAATGACAGATTTTAAATACCATTCAAAGACAAATCTTTATTCTTTTCTACACCGATCCCATTTTGATAACACTGACCAACAGAATGCATTCCACAACAATGTCCATATTCGGAACTTTTTAAATAATATTCAAAAGCCTTTTGTTCATCCTTTTCGACTCCAATTCCATAAATATAACAGTATCCAACATTATATATCGCACCAGCGTGCCCCATCTCTGCAGATTTTTGAAAATAAGTAAATGCCTTATGTTCATCCTTTGCAACTCCAATTCCATCAAGATAATAATCTCCAACGTTAAATGCTCCATCAGCATCACCCATCTCTGCGGATTTTTGAAAATAAATGAATGCCTTATGTTCATCCTCTTTAACTCCAATTCCATGTTGATAACAATATCCAACTTGACATGTTCCACTAGCGTCCCCCATTTCTGCAGATTTTTGATAATAAATGAATGCCTTGTTTTCATCTTTTTCAACCCATTTTCCACATTCATAACAAAGTGCAAGAATGATTTGAACAATGAGATCGAATTGATTATTTAGGATATATTTGACAATAGTATCCGGATTTTGCTTTTTGTCTATCAGAAATTTTTCCAAGGCGTCAAGAATTAAACTGTTTTTTTTGCATTTCAAAACTTCCTCGCTATACAAATCATACATTTCTTTAATAATTTCATTAAGAAAATCCTGTGACTTATTTTCTAAATGAACTTGGTTAATTTTGTTGGATATTTTAATAACATCTAATTGATCGTCAATTTTTTCTGGTTGGTTTGCAATTGACATTTTGACGTAATGAAAGAATATATGTCTTATCAAATTTACAGCATTGAGGGTATTTATATAATACATTGTGTTTTTGTCTTTTTTCCAATTATGTATATGAGCATTGCATATTCGTGCAACGCATATCTATAGAATTTTTACAATATTGAAGACCCTTGTTCACTATTTTAGGAAGTTCGTTTTTTTACCGTTACTGCCCGACAACAATGATCGGTATTACTAAAATACACATACCTTAACATTATCTCTAACCATAAATCTGGCCGATGTTGTGCCCACAAGTTAAGATGGATGTTTTGTCGGTTTTAGATATATTGACGACTTTAAACGGCGGGTCAGTCGCTCCATAATCGGGAATGTCATGTAACCTACGAATGGGCTTAGTCGATAGAGGCGGTTATATTTGCGAACGGGGAATTATGATCGTAGGTATGACTCTTTTACTTGACATAAACCTTCCGATACGGCTTACTAACACACTAACTATATTCCTCTATTCACTTGTATGTAACACTATCAATCCTGCGAAACCACAGCTTGGACCTTCCACTTGGACTTCAAACCGGAACAAGCAAAAACCTCAACTATCCACGGTACATCGGGAGTACTGAGAAACAATCACTACGGTGGTCTTAATTACGTCGAGAATCCACCAGACAGGCTAACGGCACGCTTTACGATTATCACATGAGCAAGAATACAAGAACAACTACCTAACAAAAGAGTAAGCTTATGGACAACTTTCAAGTGATTCTGTAATATTGGTTATAGAAGAAGCATTATTAGTTTTGAGATTGGATATAATTTGGTTAGCAAAATTTTGTCAGAGATTCTGATTTATTTGTTTATAAGTAAAAACTCTTTACTTAGTATTAGTTACTAATTGCTGTTTACTAGTAATAGTATAGAGAAATTTTTAGAATAATATCAGTATATTATAATCATTAAGTATATTTTGGTTAGAATTATCTGTATAATAAGAGGTTAAATATTAAATAATAAATAATTAACCCAGATATAGTTAATGCAACTGTTGTATTTGTTACTATGTTAGGTGAAAATCAAAAATTGTATATGTTTTGTAGGCAGACTGATATAATTTAGAATTAAAGCTATGTTTTAAAAAATTTTTATGACTATAGTATAATTAAAAAATTAAAGAGTTTTGCAGACATATGGTTTACAATACTTTTGAATTATGATTACTGTTTCAATTGTATAATTATTAGTACATAACTAATAATAAGTAAAATATTAGAATTCTTAAATTTTAATATCTATATTGTTTTATAAAATTTTAGTTTCTATAATATTGACAATGTTAATATTATAAAATAAACAATAAATTTTATATTTATTATTTTAAATTATTATTATATTCTTGTATATTATGTATACATTTTTTTTAAATAAAGTCTTGCTTGTATCTTTATTAAGTAATTTATAAAATAGTAATATATAAGCAGTATATACATGTCTATTATCTGTACTAATACAAATAAAAAGAAAACTTTTATGCAAAAATAAAAGCTCAGACAATTAAATAAATCTAATTTATCTGCAATCTAAATATACTAAAATAGTTAAAAACTCACTTAGATAATATTATTTATAGTTAAAATAAAGTTAGAAGTTGTGTTATACTTGATCTACTGAGTGGACCAAGTATTGTGTTTTCTAAAGACCAGTTCAATAAGTGAACAGACTCCAGTATGTAAATGAAGTTGGTTAGGTTGACTACAAAAACAAGAGTATATAAAATTATTTTGATTATGTATATTATTTTTATTGTAAGAAGATTAGGTTTGTTAATTAGAATATGTATATATTAATTATTGTTATTTTCTCTAATTTGAAAAATTAATGCAGTAAGGTTTCTATAATTGTTCATAGATTTATTTATTAATTTTAAGCAAAATATTAATAGTAATTGTTAATGCTAGTTTGTATAGAACTTCTAGATTTTGAATAGTTTTATTTAAAGATAAGAGAATAAACCCTTTAAGAATAAGTTCTAAATAATATAAGGATGGATAAAGAGATGTTTTTTGAAAGTTAAATGGTTATTAATTTTTTGAATAAGTTCTTTAATTTGACTATTAAAGAAGTCTAAATTTCAGAGTTCACATAGTTAGTAATTATATTAGAAATAATGCTATTAAGCAAAGAAGAGTTGGCATAAGTATACTAATATAATAATAATATAATAAAATTACAATAAAAACAAAAGTATTGTAAAAAGTTAGAGAGTAAATTTTATAATAGAAATGTTGGTTAGATAATTTATTAAAAAGTATTTTAATTTTAAATAATTTGAATTAGTTAAGTTTAAAATTAGTATAGTTGTAAATAGATTTTTAATTATAATTAAAGTATAACTAAGTAAAATTTCAGTCAATATAGTAGACTAATGGAGTTTATTCATTATTTAATTTTTATAATAAGCATAATGCAAAATTATAAGCTTTACAAATACTTTTGATAAAGTATCTGATAAGAAGTTTAATAGGAAATTTTTTTGTTTTAAAGAATAATAAATGATATGGATTGTGAATATTTGTATAGTTTAAGTATAATAAAGGTTTATTTATATGTTGCTTAGCAAGTGAGTTTGCTAGATTGTTAAAGATGTTGTCTAAGTGGGCTTGAATTTTATGAAAGATAATATTTAGTTTTTATGATTTAATAATATTTAATAAAGTATATCATAATGGCTAGAAGTTAAATTTAAAAAGTTATTAGAGTTTAGAGATAACTAATTAAGTTGAACAAATTTTGATATTATTAATTGAAAGTTTGTATAGATGTTAATTATAAAGTTTTAGAAAGTAGTTGAAATAGCAAATAGAATAAAAAAGAGTTAAGATTTGTAAGAAAATAACTAAAAGTGAACTTTAACAACAAATTTGTAAATAACTTAGTTATTAAGATCTACTTGAACTAGCTAATACCAATAATTTTGTTATTAGTACTCATACTAATTACTGCATATTAGTATAGAAGTTAAATAAATTATGTAATAAGTTATTAAAAAATATTTGGTTAAGTTTCTTAGTTATTTTACTTGCTTTAAAATTGTAGATAAAATGGAGTTAAAAATAAAAATAAAAGGCATTAGTAGTAATAAAAGGTTTGGCAGAGTCTATTTAATTGTAGCAAAGTTGAGAAGGTCTAAATAGTTTGTGTTTATTTTAACTGAGTTTGAAATAATTTTATCAAAAAATTGGGCTAATGTAACAAATAAATTATTTATTTTAAGTTAAGTTGACAGTCTAAACAAAGAACAAGCTTAATCTGTCAAAATAAATAGTAATTAGTATTGTTTATATTAATGTCTGCTTGTCAGTATATAATTGATATTTGATTAAAATCTGTAAGATGTTTACAGATTTTGTTTATAATAATTTTCTTATTATTAAAAGTAATCAAATATAGTTTATATTTTTTAAGAATATTGTATATATTATATATAAAGAAGTTAGTTTTTTGATGTTAATATTGGAGTTTAAAAAAATAAATAATAATGATTTTCTATAGTAATATTTTGAGTTTAGTGAACTAAATTAGTTTTCTGTCTTTAGGCAAATAATGAATTCTTGGTAATAGATGTAGTCATTTAAGAAATGTAGTATTGTCTATAATGCAAAGTTTTTTAAGATAAGTAGGTTTAATTGTCTAAGTTGTTTATTAAAGGCAGTATATTTAAAGTAGTATTTAAGAATAAGTTTAAAAGATTGAAGCTAATAATGGTGTGACTCTAAAATTAGCAAGTTTGTTATTAAACTAATTCAACTTTTGCATAATCTACAGTGGCTAAGTTGAAATAGACATGTTAGATTTTGCTAATAGTTTATCTGTAGATAAGTACTTGTATCTTTTCTTCTAATTTTTTTTTGCAATCTTTTTTTTTACTAATCTAGTCTTCTCTTGTCTACTTCAACTAGAATTACTCTATGTCAAATCAGAGTTGAAACTTTTTTATTATGATATAGTCTTGTCACATAACCTGCAGTGAGCAATTAATGCTAAGTTAATAGTTTATAAATAAGTGAATGATATGGACAACAGTAAAATTAATAATGGTTTATTAGTTTATTATAACACTTATATTATATTATAGATCAGATATTTATTGTTATTAGAGGATTTATTTATATAAGAGATTATTAATCTTGTTTTTCAGAGCAAAAATGCTCTTTATTTATAATAAACATCTTATTTACATTCATAATCAATTTATGCTATAAGTGTCAGATATTTCTTATAATCAATATATTAGCTAAATATAATAAAAGATCAATATGTTATTTAATATATATGTGGCTAAAATAGCAAAAGTGACATAAGTATTATAAGTATCATAAGTAACATTTCTGTTATTTTTTATATAACCTTAGATTGGGTAAAGATTATTACTCTGATTCAGGCACTTGTAATCCCAAAAATCAAGCTCACAATAGATAATATTTGGCTATAATATATTAGTATTAGTTCTAATAATATAAGTAATTTATTTATTTGTAATATTTTTTTGTATTTGTAGTATTAATTAGTTAAAAGACTTCTTCTTAAATTAATTTAATTATGTGAGTTTGTTTATTGTTAAGTGTAAATTAATAGTCTAAATATTTAAAAAAATAGTTGTTAAGAATAAAGTTAAAAATAGACTTTAAAAAAGTAATAGAAATAGGTTTAGTATTTGTAACAAATATTAATTTAGTAAAATTAATCAAAATATTATATATACATATTAACAAGTATAATAGACAAATATAGATGTTTCAATTATTAGTAAGTATATAGTAAGTTACATATAATTATCAAAATAAAAAGTCTATTAGAATTTAATTACAGATTAGAAAGTATAAGTTAAGAAAGTTTTTTGACCTAAAAGTTATATAATTAGATACAAAAATAGATAATATATTATTAAATAAAAGTGAAAAAAGTGAGTCAACAGTTAATCAAATAAGATTAAATAATATAGAATAAAATATTGTATAATGTTATTAGTAAAGTGTCTATATATTTTATATTTATAAAATTAAATAAAATAATATTAATATAAAATAAGATTTAAAAAATTAATATATATTTATATATTTTTAGTATTAAGATAACTCTTAGTTCTTTTAACTTTATTAACACTTTTGTTAAGCATATATTTATATATATATATTCTATATTAAACTATTACAAAAAAGTGTACAAATAACTATATATATAACTAAGATGTGACAATCTAGTGAAGTAGTCAAGTTGTCAACCTCCAAGTAGCAGATCTAGAGTTCAAATCCTATAGATGACAAATTTTGAAAAATAGGTCTGTGTTATAGTAACCTTCAATTGCACTATCTTGAATAAAAGCTTAGAGCATCTATGCAAAGTGTAATATTACATCTATATAGAGAAATGTATAATTAGTATTGCATAAGACTTTGGTGCAAACCCACAATAAGACCATAGGTGCAAAAAGTAAAGAAACTGAAAAGTTAAAAACTCACTTGAAAATCCTAAGTAAGAAGATAATACAAAATTTTTAATAGTAATGTTGAACTAATAAAAGCTTATAAAACACTCCCAAAAGGATAGGCAGATAAACTGGATAGCAAGATGTGTAGAGGAGCATATGACCAACTAGGCTGCTAGAATCACTAGAAAAAAAAATACTAAAGTATACTATACTGGGCTATTTGAATTGGAAGTTTGAAGAGTTCTGCTAGTTCTAAGTAGCAGTTAGTAGAAGATAATAAAAAAGACATTAGAAAGATGGGTATCAGGATTTTGAGTGAATCTTACAAGGGTATAGTAGTTTAATAATTAACTTTGACTGCAAGTAATAGTTAAGGCCAAAGCCATACTAGGTGAGCTATAAGTATAGAATACAGAATACATTAGTAGGTTTAGTACAAAGTTAAATATAACTTAATGATCATGATATATCTTTACCAATTTACTGAAGTCATTGATAGGATGTAATAAATACAGAATCAGAGTGTTTAAATAAAGCAACTACAGATGGGTTCTAGATATAGCAACTAGTATAGAACCTTTGGGCAGATTACTTAAATTAGACAATAACTAAAGTTGTATGAGTGGCTAGTTGTATACTCTTTTTATAATTGCCTTTGCACTGTTACATTAACAGATGCTAGCCAACTAATCCTACTAAAAAAATAATATATAGCTAGTCAAATTTATAAAATAATACAAAGATTATTTTAGAATATGACTTGCTAATTTATTAAAATCTTTGACTATATTATTTATTAAAGAAGTCTGCCTGAAGGTTTCTTACCAGTTGTCATATCTAACATCCTTGTTTAAGTATTTTATTTAAACTTTCTAATTTGCAACTCTTGTATCAACTTTATTAGGTTATTTACATTAGAAAAATTTTTAAGCAGATTTATTTCAATATATAGTATTTAATCAATATATATTGTGAGGTCCGAAAACATGACCGATATCACGTGGCGTAGATCCTGAATGTCAGATATGTTAGATATATCAGATATATTTGATATATCTGATATATCTGATATGTTGCCTATAGTGCATAAGTGTGGTATCCTAAATAGATGCGATATATTAAACATGTTCTATATGTTAGATAAAATTCATGATGTAAATAGACCAGACAATTTATTATAAATAAAGGGCTTTTCACCTAGGGGGAAAGTAACAAGCGATATCCCCAAGTAACTACAATTGCTTAAATAAACTTAAAGTATCAGACCCATATTGAAAGTAAAATTGTAACCTAACCCAAACTAAAAACAATTATTAAAATCTATTGTAATCAACTATCATTCACTTCTTTGTAATCCATTAGAACTGCAATTAAATCGTTTGCCATAAATCACGTGACCAAGCCATTAACGCAAGAGAAGGACTCCAACCTGATTAGATGTATTGTAACCCCACATTAAAGAAGTAAAGAAAGGACAAGAGAAGGCAAGGGTTAATAGAAGAACAGGTTAAAGAAAGGATTTAGTGCAAGAAGAAGATTAGTACTTATCTACAGATAACCTACTAGCCAAATCTAACATGCTTATTTCAACTTAGCCACCATAGGTTACATGAGAATTGGAAGGAATTAGCGACAAACTCGCCAATTTGCCACACAACAATATTAAAAACACAAATTACTAATTTTTTCTAATTATCAATTGTACCAAAATTCTGCTAAAGAAAATTTTAATTTTTTTTAACAATTTATATTTAAATATATTTTATAACTAAATAAAACTGTTTTTTATTTAAACTCACATATATTTTTAAAATTTTATATTAATAACTTCTATATTAAATAAATTAACTAACTCTTTGTTAAAATATACTTAAACTGCTTATACTCAAATTTGATCTAGGAAATATGTTTTGTTTACTAATACAAAGTTATCCAACTTATCTCAGACTTTATTTTAATATAGGTTTTACTTAAAATAATTAAAAATTGATTATTTTATAAGCAAAAACTTCAAGTAAAAGGGCAGAGGCAGCATTAAGACTTATAGATAGCAAAGAGTTAGAACAAAAATTAGCAAATAAAGACAATCATTTTAATGTAAGAGATATAGTTGCAGCAACATTATGGAAAACAGATTTAATAAAAACAATAATGCTAAGAAAAATATATAAAGCAATAATTAAAGTAGATATAAAAGACCTAACTAGTGTAAAAAAATATGAAAAAAAATAAATTGTGTATGCTAACATCTAATAGCAATAGAAAGCATGAGCAATAAGAAAAATCAAACAATGTCAAAAGAAGAAGTAACTATATAGTGTTATCCTATATCTACTTCTTTTAAGATAGTAGGTAACTAGAGTGACCTTAGACAGTGAACACTTTTTGTAACCTC
>CAJVQA010008626.1:0-12796 GCA_910591915.1 Cetraspora pellucida
AAAAATTTTCGATCATATGCGTGTTAATAGTCATCGATATCAATACAATAAATAAATCCACGAAATACACATGCAAAGTAAACTGATTATGTATGCGAAATCAGCAACTGGGGTCAGCTTTATCTGTACAGCAAAAAATAAAACGCATAAATTTTATCTCAATCATTGCTAAAAACTTACTATAAATTTTTATCGACTTGCTAGTATCGTTAAAAATAACTCTCAATCATAAGGGCATTTCTTTGGCCCGGAGAATATACTTTTACGGAGGTATGCGTAAACGTGTTAAATAATAAATATGTACATTTAAGATAACCCGACCCGACTAATTTCTGCCCTCGCAAAATGAATCGAAAATTAAAATTTTTAGCCGAAATTCATAATCAATCGAACAGGTAATAAATATTTTGATTCCCGTAAACAAAATCGAGATAGGAATATTCAAAAAATATATGAATATGATTAACTCGAGGATTCGTTTATTGTTATATCATTAAAAACAAATTATATTGAATACATGCACAGCTTATTAGACATAATTGTTTTTTTTTTCTACTTTATCCTCAAACACCATGCTAACTAATCATTCTAAATCCACACTATCACCTAAGTATTTAGATTTCAATAACTTCAACCAATGCGTATCATGTTCCCGACTCAGTTTCTTCCTATCCTCAGCTCCTGGTGGCCAATTAATATATTCATGGTTCATAAAAGATGGATAGCACTCAATTCCTTCCTCACCAGCCCAATCGAAATCTATTAACATTCCTTGATATTGACCTTGAGATTTGTTAACCAAAATGTTGGAATCACGGAGGTCAGCAAAGACGATATTTTCCTTATGCAATTTGCTGATAGCTTCTTCGATATCCTCGAAAACCGTTTTACACTCATCATGACTAAGCGAGCTACCACAGTTGTAAAGTGGCTTGGCCTTAACATAATCCATCACTACCATATAAAAACCATCCACCACTTCTTTGTTAACGTGGAGTAATTTTGGCGCTTTTCCAATTTCGCTACATAATTCGTGTGCCCTCTGATTATAACGCCACGTGAATTTAACAACAATCTCCCGCCTGTCCTTTGTTATAGCTTTCCAAAGAAGCTTGTCTGGCTGATCTATAAGCTTTTTTTCATATGTAAATTCTATAGTTATATCTTGTTGTTTGTATTGATTCGGATAAGGAAAAAACCGCTGTGAATTTTGTGGATTTGAAGGTGCATCTAGCGATCCATAATACTCCTTTAGCCTATTAACTCCCAAACACAAAGCTTTGAATAGTCGTGCCACTCGCTCTGCGTGATCTCGAATGTTTGTAGGAATAAGAGGTATGAAGTCCGTCAAGGGATCTACGATGGGTTTCTCAACGTATACTGCTCCTAGAATACACACCCAAGGTCCAGCTAAGCATAAGATAAAAGACGGCCAGTTGCATTGTTTGAGCAATTCCTCATTTTTCTCCTGGGTATAATATTTCGCATAAGAAACTCCAGCCTGGGTAGTCGGATCACATTTGCCAGTACCAATTTCATTTTTTATCTCAGCAAGTAGGCGTAATACACTCAATGAATGGTAATTACATTCCAATGTACCATCATTTGAAGAATCATCATCTAGGCGAATTATTTTTAATTCTTCGCCGAACAATTGTCGAAATTTTTCTCTAAATTTTTTAGAACGCTCAGATTCATTCTGATACATTTTTGCCATTTCATAGATGAGTTCAAGAGTCCATTGATAATGTTCTTTTCCCATTTCTAGATCTTTGTTATGATAATCACGCAGGAACTGATTGAAAACATCATTGTAAACTTGTACTGGTGGGCCAACGCATTCTGGAGGACGGTGAATAAGTAATTGTTTATCCTTATCATGATATTTAATGAGATTATTAATAAGTGCAAAGGATGATGGGGGAAGGTAATCCCGAATCTTTTTTACGTTTCTTTGTTGTTCTGTATAGATTGGAAGAGTTTAGTTGAGATTACAAAAATTCTACAGATGCGGACATATGTTATATAACCAACCTTCTTCATAATTATCCAAATCGGAAAAACGTCGCTTTGTAGTTGATGAAGATCTGCATTGCAAAAATTATTAGTTATATCGGAAGCACTTCACATAATAGCTTGCATACTATGAATAGATTCTCTTACGAGGTTGCGATCTTCTCTCGCTGAAGTGTTATTAGTTTTTCCTCCAATTCTTTTATTTTCTGATCTTTTGCATCCGTATCTATATAATAAGTATGAGGCCCAAGTTAATAAATGAAATTATTGCGGAGAAAGCAGTATAGGTTTGGAATATGAGTCAGAGACTCGACACTTTGTGTCTTCGAATGCAGTCGTGGTACTACTTACCCTGTCCTTCGCCCTTGATTTTTTCAATCCAGGTTGAGATTTTTTTAGCCGGACCCAGTTTTAACCCAGCTCGCATAAGTTCATCGACGTTCAAGCTGAGGAGAACTTCGCCAACAAGTTTTTGTTCTCGAAGAATTTTGAGATCATCATCATCCAGTCCTATATTTTGGTCGCCTAAAAATTTTATCAGAGCCTCCGTTGTTTTATATCCTTCAACTTCGTTGATTGTAGGAAGTGAAATTGGTTTTCCGGTGGAAGTAGACATATTCACGTATTTAGTTTTTGGGATAGGACGAAAAAATTTTTTTAGTAAGAAATAGTCGTACATTCTACCTTTTTATAGTTATACAAACAATCAGATTGTCGTACAGCAGATCACGCGTGCATTTTTTAAGTGATCATACATGTGATTTTGAATACAGTAAAACTGTAATATTATTGTTCCGTCATAACAATATCGAAGTCGATGATTATTTCATTGTAATTATACGTACATATGTCATTTGCGTAGTGTGATAATATTGACTCAAATTTTCTCTATTATTTCGGAAGAAATAGCACTTACGGCCTGCTTTCGGATACCACATCCGTGATCGCTTTTTAAAAAATAACAATTTCATTACAACATTAAACATATTTTGGAGAGAATGCATTGGGTCAATGTAGATGAATGCAATAGCTACAATGCGTGAAATAGCCAAAATTTTCGAGCAAAATCCTGAAACATACACAAATCACGATTATGTATGTTATTGCTGAATGCTTTCATAAGAGAAGTTTTTTCATATAAAGATGTGTTAATTGAATCGGAATTTGACAGATTTTTAACTACTGAAGTAAATTTATTGGGCCAATGTTTGGTTAGATACTGTAATTTCAGCCGGGGCGCCCCGGTCGAAAAATGAAAAATGGCAATTTCTACTTGTGTCCCGTCTCACAAATTAGCTATGCATAACAATAAGCCTTGCAAGGTATAACGATAAGCCTTGCAAGGTGATACAGTTAAATTTTACATAAGATAATGATAATCACGAGATGATCGTCAGATTTTTTTTTCTTTAGCCGGATAAGCATAACAGAAAAATGATTACGAATAAAATGCACGTGCAAAAAATATATTATTTTTCTATGGTAGAGTCTGGACAAGCTTGTCCGAGCTCGTCAAAATTGAGCAGAAGCTGGATCAGCATCCGGTTAAATTTATCTCCCGAAACCTATATTTTCCTGATGGACATGCATATAAGCTCAAGTTAAATTTATCTCCCGAAATAACTGTGCATTTATGACTAGATTATTTTTTTTTGATGGTAGAGTCTGGACAAGCTTGTTCGAGCTCGTCAAACTGCAGAAGAATAAATGAATCATGTATGTCAAGTGATAATTTATAGCGAGTATTTCACATATTTTACGAAATTATTTATTGCACATCACACAAATAAAAATGATGGCTGAGGCTGGACAAGCTTGTCCGAGCTCGTCAAACCTTATGCGTTAAGATTTCAGCCATTACATATTTGGTTTCATCCGCGGTTAGATTTAAGATGAATGATGGGGGGATAGATCTAATCCGGGCTATTTTTTCTTTCCCAATGCTATTAAAAAGCTTGTAAATTTTTTCGGATCTCTTTGTTCTTTTTCGCAAAGCTTCATCAGAGCATTTTGTCTCGGGAATCACCACCCTAACCTCTTTTTTAACTATCACTTCAGATCCATCCTTGCCAAACTTGGGTTTTAATTCCTTGTATTGTTTAAATACGGCTTCTCCAAAATTAAAATAACTGAAAATGAGACCCCGAGATGCTTCTTCGTTTTTAGTTTCAGCATGATCAATCCTTTCAGAGAGTTGTAAAAAGTTACTTACGTTTTCACTTGTTTCTTCCAAGCTCCTACCACTATCAGGAATCTCGGTTAATAATTCTTCGATAAGTTGTTTTATTGTGCTTGATACCTTCTTCCCACCAGTTTTTTTCACTTTTTTGCTAAATGATTTTTCAGTAGATGCAGATAATTCCCTAGTACGTTTTTTCTGGGTAGTCTCATTAAGTAAGGGTAATAATGGTGATACAGCCATTGGAGAACCTAATCCAAAGTCATCACTTAACATTTCTGCAAGAGCAGAAGTTCCACTAGACTGAGATGATGATTCGGAAAACCTTCGTTCGGATACTACTGAATCAATGATTTTATTACAATCAGATAAAGGGCATTTGTTTTCTGTTGTAAGTAAAAATTTTTTTTTTATACATTTTCTATGATATATATGTCCACATAAAAGTATTGTAAATGATTCGAAATTAACAGATAATATTTTGTTTTCACATAGTTTACATGGTGGCAATTCTGTAACAACGATATCTTGTACTACGTTATGTTTTGTTTCTTTTAAAATATTAAAAGCGAAGTTTTGAAGATTAGTAAGAGACATAATAATGATTAGATACCAGATAAGTTTTTAACAACGAAATTACTTATACTTAGTTTTTTTATATAGTTTATTTCTCACGACTAACAAACCTAATTTGCAGATTTTTAAAAAACTAATTTCGGATTCAGTGATCAATTCATTCATGAATTATTTAGTATAGGGGGAATCGCTCGATCTTTGCTAGTAATCATGGATAAATAATTTAGCTTAAAGGTAGACCCAAAGGGTTATTGCTCTGCAATAGGTGTGGTTAGTGAGTTGGTTAGTACCTAAATACTTCTATGCTGATCTCCGATTCGTGGATTTAAAACACATGACATCACTCTCTTGAGGCCCATTATAACGTGATGTGATTTACTTCACTTTGTGGCTATATATAAGATCATCAAGCTCGATAATTAACTTTACCTCTTACTTTACGCTTTCGAATAGGGTGTTTCTTTACTGCTCTAGTCTTATGCGTACGTGTAACTTCTATTTCTGAACTAGATGTGGAAGAATTACTTGAATCGCTGTCTAAAGTGTCTGAATTAGAAGAAGCATCTGTAGAATATTTGACATTATTTTTCTTACTCTTATTTTTGGAAACATCGTCATTTAATCTTCTGGATGGTAGATGTGTAGGAGGTATGTTGCAAAGCAATGACCCTTTGGGTCTATCTCTAATATTTGAGAGAATTTTGTTAATTATATTCATAACCTCCTCTTGAGCTAAACCAGGTTTAGATTCTGTTGATTTAGATAAATTATTTTTAGTGAAGCTGGCTTTGTTAAAATCTTTATCAAATAATGGGATGCTCATACCATCTATTACAATTTTAGCATAGCAGACACGGGTTTTGGGAGAATGTCCAAAGCTTATTTTTGCTTCACGCATCCATAACCAATCTTGCCCCAACACCAGATCGAATAATGGATTTTTGTGAATTTGAAAGTCTATTAGTTCAGTATCACCTAAACTTTGCCACTTTCTTTTAATGTGAAACTGTAAATCTAAACCTTTTATTTCTTCACCTATCAGATCATCACCAACTATACCTTCTAATCCGTGATCAGATTTAAGCTTATTGAATAAGTGTTTGCTAATAGTATTATATTTAGATGTTGTATCAATTAACGCTTTTACTGTGATTTTTTCTTCTACGAGTGTATTGATGAACATGTTAAATATGTTTAATGATGTATATTATAACCAAAAAATAATATTTATTCTGAATTTTATTATGTATTAATATAATAAATAATAGCAAAGCTAGTACCAGGGTACATATTACGATACGATATTAACAATGAATAAAACTATATTAGAAAATAATCATAAATCTCGAAATGGTAATAGTGTGATATCTCGCATTATTAAACAAGTGTCAAATAAAAAAATTCAGATCTCTTTCCATCAATTACTAAAAATAGTGAAACCCGAGATTCAGCAGGATATTATAAACTCGATAGCAAACCCAGATATTTCTCGAAGAAATCGTATACTATGCAAGGCTAAAAGAAAAAAGAAATTTTTTAATGATACCACATCTGAGTTCTCATCCTTATCTTTATCTGGGTCTAGTTATGAATGGTCTAATGATGAAGATTTTGCTATAAATATGGTGAAAACAAAGAAGTGTGATTAGTTCTCATTGTCAAAAATTTCTCTGTATAAATTGATATTATCCTTGACCTTACTATTTTCTTGTTTAGGTGCTGGAGTATACAAAGTTTTCCCAATGGTCCTTACTAATAATATCATATCCTAGTATTAATAAACATTTACATATATATTTGGGCAGATGATACTTCACAAATCGTAACCAAGCTTCTGGTGTTTTTAGATTATTGATATAGTTTAAACCATATTCAGTTAATATGTATTGAGTATAACTATTTTTTGTCTATTCCTCAAAAATATCTTGAATATTGAGTGAGTTGTATGAATACATTATATATCAAATGTATTGTTTTATCTGACTAAGACATTTTTATTTCATTTACTAAATTTTCACTCGCACGTATCTTAACTGCTTTCTCTACTAGATAAAAAAAATAAATTGTGAAGGTTTGCCAAAAATAGCTAGATTGCCATTGCTTTGAGCACCTGTTCTACTTCTTTATCTGACCTAAAAAATAAAAACGCCTTCATATATTTATTTTATCGAAAGAGCTAAGACATGATTTAGAATATAGCAGTTTTTTAGAAGCTGGCTAGCATTGAATCAATTTCTGCTATTTGAGATTCGAAGAGATTAGAATTATTGTTTTTAGGTTGGAATGATGAGGCCTAAGATCCAGAGATTGGGCTAGATGCTTGGTCAGATTCGGATTCGAGATCAGAGTCTTCTGATTCTGTATCGCCTATAGCATAATTCTTTCCCGCATCTAGACAAACAATCTTATGCCTCAATGCTATTCTGTTAAGAAGATCAAGATGCTAATGAGTTGGGTTTGGACCACCGTGAACTCTGCAGGCATGCTTTCCTCCTATTTTTCTTAATATTTTAGGTGTGATTTTATAAGGCTTCAAAAACTTGCTAAATGCCCTAGTATTGCGCTTTCCATTTTTACTAAAAGTAGGATCACTTAACTTTCCGGCCTTTATAGCTTCTTGAATCTAGATAAGCAATGCTTTTGCACATTCTGGGTTCTTCTCCATTGATAGGAATGGGCGAGGTTCTAGATTATTCTTATTTTCTCCTTTATTCTTAGCATATCCAGTACAATACCAAGAATAACCATTTTTATACCATGCCGAAGGATTAGATGGATCAACTTCGTAGTGATCAATCTGGAGGCTGGATACTTCAGCAGGTCTTATACACAACATCATTATTACATCTGCGAGATCCTGTAATAAGAGATCTTTGGTAGTATCAATGTTTTGAATTCTTTTAAGTCCTTTTTCTAAAGAGAAATGTGGTGGAATTTTTAACTGATTATTGGCTACATCTTGTTCAGTCTGTTCTTTCTGAATTTTGTTAGAAGCCGTGGTAACACCCAGAAGTTTAGCATAAATATCAATAGGTTCTTGAGCAATACCAGCTTTTGCCAATTTATTACGAAATAGAAAGAGTCGCAAACAGGAGGCAATGATTTCGTCATTACTTTTTGGACTTAAATCGAGAGCATGGATATAAATATCCCACTCATTACCAGTTTTGGCACAATAGAGAGCTCTTTTTTCAATGATGAGCTTTTTCTTTCTTTTATCTGGCACAAGAACTCCTATTTGATTTTCTTTGAATAAGCACCGATGGAGAGCCTCTTTCACATCTTTACGAGCCTTCCAATCCGGTAGCATAGTACTAAGCTCATCAGCATGAGCACGTAATTGAAGCGGGTTTGATTCGGCCGATAGGTTATATTTATTGAGAACCTGATCCAAAATGGAGGTAAAGCTATTAGTTTTGGGTTTTCTAGTTTTTCGGACAGTTGCCATAATAGATATGTAAATAATCTATATCAATAAGTAGAATGTAATTGTATATTAATCTACTTATTTTTTTTAATTCGAAATTAATTACGCTTTTTCCTCTTATACTCAAAAAAAAGAGGTTATGTATACCTATAGGGTTACCGGATGTTAAGCTATATGATTATACTTCGTGCATAGAATCAGGGAAGTCAGATATATAATTCTTAAACCTGGTAATTTGTGCACATAATTCATTCTGCTTTTTTCTGTCATAATTCTCTTTACTTTTATATTTTCCCACATGTTTATTGCATGCATTATATTTAGACCTATTTAGCTCACCACAATCTCTACAAGGAGTAGGTATTGGAGAATTACGATGAATATAACATCTTTCTGATTTACTACGTCGACCACAGATTTCTCCAGTTCTATAAATATATGAGCAATGGTATAATATTATCGTGATTATATATAATAATTACTTCAATCAAATATATAATTTTTTTGGCATCCAGCTAAAATTTCTGGAATAATTAATTTTATTTTAAAGATTTATCTACCAATTAATATAGTTTCAATAACATATACTTTTTGTCAGATCAAACAACGCACATATACAAACAACATATATACAAATCAATAAAATGAGTTTGTCTAGTGAAGCAAAAAAATATCTTCATGAATTGTTACAGCAACAGTGCTTAAATCAAAAGTCAGCTGAATATAATAAAGCAAAATGGCTTTTTATAGGTTTAACAGATCTTGATTATAAACCTAGCCATAAAGAACATACATTTTATAAATACTGGCTTGCATCCAGGCCCAAAGGGGTGACCCTAAAGGGTCATGGCCATACTGATAAAAATAATACTGCACTTTTAGACGCATATCTACCTGAGGAGATTCATTCTCAATATATAATTCGGATGGCAGGAAAAGGTTATACAGTGATCGATCATTCTAGCGAAGTTTATAGAATACCCGATACTCATGAATGTATTGATGGAAACCAGCCTCTCCGCTTAATTATCAATATTGATGCAAGACAAAAGCATGATTCTACAAATCCTAAAGTGCCTTCTTTAGATGGTGAAAAAATTACCCAAGAAAATTTGATATCTCGAATTTTAGTTGCTTGTGCAGATGCATTAAGCCTTATTCCTGATTGTATGCCTTTCTTAAATTCTTTTGCCTTAGCTAGTTCATCAAACGCTGAGAAATGCAGTTGGCATATTATTTATCCTCGTGCCCAATTCATAGATTATAGAGAACTTAAGGGATTCACAGAAAAGGTTATGGAATTAGTTGGGAAACCTTATTCAAAATTTATTGATATCAGCCTTCCTAAAACATATTTTAATCTTCGGCTTCTAGGATCAGCAAAGGAAGGTTGTATAAAAAGACCTGCCATTTCTTCTGTTAAAAACAGATTTAAAAATTTAGATGATTATCTGGTTCAGCCTAAAGAGAATTATTCTGTGATCTGGCCACGAACCTTTTCTTCTGAGGAGCCAGTAAAAGAATCCCAACCTATCAACGATGACAATGCCTTGGTTAAAGAGGCTAATATAGTCATTGAAAAATATGGGTGGCTCCAGATTGGAAGGATCGAGAAGGGATTCATCAATTTTCAAGCACAATCAGTTAAAGAATGTCCTATATGTGATGTTAAACATGATAAGGATCAACTCTATGGATTTATTCGAAAAAATGGGCATTTTATACTCAAGTGCTATTGGCAAAAACAGTACAAACCGGATCACAAGGGTCTTAGCTTCGATAAGGTATCAGACAAAGTTGAGTTGAAAGAGAAACCTAAATTGGGATTAAGTGAAAGAATCGCCAATGCTGTATTAAATCCACATTCACTTTCTGAATTACATGAAGAAGTCATTAATGTTAAAAAGTTAAAAGATACTCCTAAGTCATATCCCGATTTCTTAAGTACTGAAAAAACAGCAACTCTTATTCATTTATCCCCAGCAACATAGAAAACTACCACCCTAAGAGAAATTATTATGGCTTCAAAATCTAAGGTAAATAATACTTCCTCATTACCATGTTATATCTGGATCTCTTATCGAAAATCTCTTAGTAATGAATCAAAAACAAAACTTGATGAGTTAAGAGCATCAGGATTCCAAATCTGCAATTATCAGAATGTGCAAGGAGACTTATCTATAAACGAGTGGGACATTATTATAGTACAAGTCGAGAGTCTTTTCCGCATTAAATTTACAACCCAACTATTTGTAGCTATTCTGGATGAGATTAATGCGATTATGCGACAAATGAATAGTGGCACAAATGCACGAGAATCTGAGAATGCAATGCATGACGTATTAAGATCGGCTCAGCATATTTTAGCAATGGATGCATTTGCAAACGAAAGTACACTAACCTTCCTTAAGGCTTATTGTGGTGAAAATGTCCGAGTAGTCGATAATAAGTATCAGCTTCGTATAGATGAAATGGTTGAAATTATCTACGATCCAAATAGTAGGGCCGAAGCTATGCGAATAGGATATGGATTTTTGAAGCAAGGAAAACGTGTAGCTTTTGTATCAACTGGGGCAGTAATGGCTAGAGCATTAGTAGAAAGAGCATCTAAATTAACAAAACCAGATAACTCACCTATCAAAGCCCATGCTTATTATGGAGATATGGATGGAAAACAACATCAAGAGGATTTTTCTGATATCAATACTGCTTGGGGTGAACTTGACTGTATAGCTTATACAAATACAGTAGAAGCAGGTATATCTTTTGAGGTTACAGGTCATTTTGATATAGTTATAGCTATCACGAATATCGCAACTCCAGTTCACGTTGAAGCACTTGCCCAAATGCTTTATCGAATTCGTGATTGTCCTCGTCGCATTGTTTCAGTGTTCTATCAAAAAAATTCTAATAAGCTTTTTCTTTCCCCAGGTCGTGAAAATATTCGTGCAGAACTTGCGAGTGCTCGACTCAATGAGGTACCTACAGCAATAAAAGGACACCATGAATGGGATAAAGATATTGTTTCTTATAAACTTGATGATTTTCCGGTCGTGGTAGCATTATTGAAGTTGAACACCAAAAACATCTTTCTGCAAGAAATTTTATTGAGAAGTTTTGTAGTCTCATAGCCAGTACAGGTGCAAATCTTCAACTAATAAAAATAGACGAGGGCCAGGGAATTATAGGAAATCGTAAAAAAATTCGAAATTGGGTTAGAGCTAAAGCATTGGACATCAAGGAAACAGACTTTAGTGCAATTGTTACTGCTCGGAATCTTAGCCCTGAAGAAGCAGAGTTTCTCAAGCTTGATCAAGAACATTCTGTTGAAGATATGATGGTGCTTAAGCATTTTTATATATGGAGCCTTTATGGTGGAAAGGATATGAGTATTGATGATTGGAATAAACTCTGCGACAAAGAATTTGTAGAACACTTTGGTCTACCTGAGCCTCGAAAGCATTTCTTACGACTTTCTCAATTCCGAAGACAGGGTTACGATGAAGAGAGTGCAATAGAAGGCTCGAAAAACAAAGACATTGCACAATGGGAAGATACCTGTTATAAAGCTGAAGAGAATTTCGAGGATTCAGTAGCAAAGGATTTGTGCAAAACATACTCAGCGAATCATTAGGAAGCTATACGAGGGCTTTTCCAATCACTTGGTTTTACAGGTATAGATGATAAGCAAATTCTCTCTGATGATCAAGTAAAAGTTGCATTTGAAGCATCTCGTGAAAGATTTATAGAAATTTGAAATCAATCTTTATTACTCTTTGGCTTTAAATCTTGTGTAAAAGAAATACCAGATCTTAATTCAGCTTTAAAGGCAATCAATGCAATTGTTGGCAATTGGTGTAGCTATACTATAAAAAGTAAACGAAAATTAGTAGGATCTAAAAAACAACAAATTTGGAAGTATTTATACCAAATTAATCGAAATCCCTATAAAGGACGTGGTTTTGATAATCAAGAAAAAATAACAGCTATAAAGGTGAATAATCCCAAATATCTCCCTATAAATCCAGTTCTTCCATTGTATAAGCAAAAGATAAATAATGAGATTCAGGATCTTTTCGATTCTGTACCTATTACTAATAACACTACTTCAGATTATACAGAGCGTGAAGTTTCTAACTTATCTATTAATCCAGCTCGAGATCAATCAATCGATTCAAATAAAATAAGTAAACATGAAGAGTATCATACTCAAGATATATGTCATGCCAATGCTACTATTGATGAAGCCAGTATAGTTAAGAAAAAAATACCTAAATCCTTAACTTCTTTATCTTTAGAATTTCTCATTAAAAACGAATCTAATATAGATATGCTTATCTTCTATTTACAACAAAAATTTCAAATGTCTCAAGAAAAGCTAGAGCAATGGAGAACCAAGATTGCCTTTGAAATGCAGGATAATCATAATTACTGGAAAAAAGAGCGCGAGAGTATGGGTGAGGCGGATTTCTTGGAATACAAGCAGAAGTTTGAGACTAAATTGGGTATTCCTACTACTTCGCACAAAAAAGAACTGAAAAATAAATCTTTAGCAATCATTGAATATGCATAATTCTTATATATCTTTCAACAAGCAG
>CAJVQA010008627.1:0-12795 GCA_910591915.1 Cetraspora pellucida
GCTATTTATAGTAATAAGAACTAATAGATATAATAGATATAATATATATAATAGATATAGTAGATATAATAGAAATGTTAGATATGATAGAACTAATAGATTTAGTAGAAATAATAGATCCAATAAAAATGATAGATCTACTGGAAATAATAGAAATGATAAAAATGCTAGATTTCTGATACAGTAATTTGAACCAATCAGAATCAAGTCACATGTATTATAATTAGTGCTTTTCATTAAAATTATCTCGATCTTGTGATTCCGTAATCAGAATCACATGATCTTGTGCTCGTTAGAATCATCTCAGTGAGCTAAATCCAATGGTGGTTGTTTCATCCAAATTAGTTCAGTATATCAAAAGTTATGATCAAAAA
Organism: Cetraspora pellucida; assembly: GCA_910591915.1. Lineage (NCBI taxonomy): Eukaryota > Fungi > Glomeromycota > Glomeromycetes > Diversisporales > Gigasporaceae > Cetraspora > Cetraspora pellucida. The sequence continues at coordinate 375 of CAJVQA010008627.1, forward strand.
TGTATAAAACTCTTAATGTTAATAATTATTATCTTAAAAAACTTAGCAATATTATTTGATAACCAAATATGTATTTCAACACTTAATATCTATTCTATTTCATTATAATTAACTTATTATCTCTATTAATATATCTTGTAATCTCAACATCTCATCACTATTAGCAGAACACAACCTAGTAACAAATTGGTTAGGTTTAATCAAAAATGAATAGAAAACATTAAACTATACTCATAATATAGAAAACATTAAAAAAATTAAATAACAAATTAATAACAATATTACTAAAAGATATAATAAACTAAAATCAAATCCTATCTTTATGATCAATAACATTCTCAACTAGCACAAGATCCTGTCAAATTTGACAATATCAAAATAAACAATGGTCTTATTACTGATATATCTAATATTAAACTTTATATCTAATAATACTTTGACCAATAGACATCACACTAATATATTAATTAACAATTATATGAATCAGACTGACTAAATCAATACAATTTCAAACTAACATAAATCCTAAATAGTATAATAATACTTTTTTTAAATTCACTACTAATGAAATCAATTTAATACTAGCTCAACTTTTAAACAATAAAGCTTGTAGCCCTTCAGGCATTAGTTATAAAATGTTCAAACATGCAGGCTTATCATTTCTTCAACCAATTACTGCTTTTTTTAATAGATATATCTCTACAAATCATATATCTAAACAATAAAAAGAAAGCAGAATCTTTTTAATTTTCAAAAAACCAATCTTTAATAGTAATATTACCAATACCAAACCCATTAGTCTTCTTAAGCATACTAAAAAACTATACACCAAACTGCTTGCAAATCGCTTAAACTATACCTTTACAAAATTCAAAATACTTTTATCTTACAACTATATTGCCCTTCTAGACAATAGTATTATCATCTCTATTCATATTCTCAATAATATTATTGAAGATACATGTTACAATTCCAAGAAATTTTGGCTTATATCTTAAAACATGAGTAAAGCTTATGACTTAGTCAACTTGAATCTATTTGAAAAAGCTCTTAATCATATCAATATGCTATTCAAACTGATTAATATACTTGTTAATCTATTTACAAATTGTTAAAACAGAATAATTACAAATTTTGGTCTTACTAATTTTTATTCAATTAAAAATAAAATAGACCAAGATAAAACTATTACTCCTCTCTTTTGGTGATTATACTATGATCAACTTATTTACAAAATCACATTATAGCATAAAGTTATATATTATTTACAACATGATCAACTAGCCTCTCTCTAATTAAAACCCAAAGTCTTAATGCATCTATCTTTGTCTTAGCCTATATGGATAATACACTTTGAATATTTTAATCTAAATTAGAACTTAAAAAAACACTTCAAACTGCAACATCCTTTTATTAAATAGTCAATGTTCAAATCAATTTCTTCAAATCTATCTTCATATTAAATCAATTTCAAACTACTACTCAATTCTTTAATTCTATATTCATATATATTTTAGTTAACCAACCTTTTAAATTTTTTGGCTACTAGTTTACACTTAATAACAAACAAACTGCACAAATTAAACTAATTCAAGAAAAAACATTTCAATTTACAAATATTGCTAGCACCAAAAAAATTACAGATAAACAAATAATTTATATTATTAATACAGTTATTATTCCAATACTAGAATACCAAATACATAATATAGTCCTTCTTTATTCTGTATGCAACAAAGTTCTAGCTAAATATCTAATTGTAGCTAAACATAAATCTCACCTAGCTCATTCTATCCCAAACAGCAATATGCTTAATCCGTTTCTATATAATGTATACAATATCTGAGACATTCAGTTCTAACATCATATATCTAACTTTATTCTACAAATTAACAACTCTTATTTACTAGAAACTTTTATATATATTTAACTACAATAATTACAAAATAATCTCTGGTCAACTACAAATATATTACAACATTTTCAACCTAATATTGATGGACCTAACAGATATACTTTAAACTTTAAAATTATTCAACTTTTTATATATATTAACATATCTATAACAGCTAATAATAGTATATTTTAGTCTAATACTATCCAATACAACCTTTAGCTACTAGAACTAATCATATTCTTCTATTATCAATACACTACCTTTAAAAAACAGCTTAAAAAACTTAATATCTTGTATCTTAAACAACTTTGTACTATAGATAATACTACTTTATTTCAATAAAATTATTTTTTATCTTACTTAGTACAGCTACCCAAAGGACATAAGCCATCTTGGTTTACATGTCTAGAAAATACTATAACTTCTAACAACAACTCTAGAATACTACTTTCACAATATCAACAAACTGGACACAATCCTTTTATCTATAATTTCCAACACATCTTTAAAAGACTTAAACCCTAGTTACTAATATACAATAATAACAATATTATTATTGACAAAATTTGCAGATATTTTAAACATGACAATCAAATATCTATTGCATACTGGAATACAAATATTAATACAGAACTCTCTACTTACTATCTCCTTTCATCAATTCAATATTCAGCTTATATAGGTTGCTATCTCACTCTTATAGAGTTGCAAATTACTGCACAATTAATATATCATCAATAATTTCTACACAATTTCTTGGAAGAGTTTCTTTTAATGCATTTAACTTTAATGCAAACTATATTGATCTGATTCATTCAACTGTGATTAAACATCTATTATCCCTACCTTCTACCTCCACTATCTATATTTTTGACTCTCTTATATCAGAAATTTTCAAACAAGAAGAAGTTACATATATACTCAAACAATGTTCTCTTACTAATACAGCACAAAATGCATTTAACTTCTATACTAATGGCTCTGTAATTAACATCAATACAGATCAATGTATAATGGGTATTGGATAAGTATAAGTTAATGATTCCAACTAAATAATTTACTAATTCTTAGCTAAAATCTATTTCTGACTATTTTTTTACAAAGCTGAACTAATGTCTATTCTCTTAGCTATTTCAATCACTTCTTGCAACTTAACAATTAATATCTTCAGTCTATAATTACTAAATATTCTAAAATATATACTACTCTCTTAAATCTCAACAAGTTTTTCAAATTTAGCCTATGGCCCATATGGCACACTTTGCTTAATATCATTAAATCTTATAACCCTTAGATTAACTTTCACAAAGTACAAGTTCACATTGATAATACTCTTAACAATTTAGCAGACTTACTTGCAAAACAACATAATTCATCACCTACACTATATTTTAATTACACAAGCATCTACAATTCATATTGTATAATTTTTTGGGATCAACATTTTATTGAATATCCAACTAGAAGCTTCATCAAAAATATCTGTAGAACCTACATTCTAGCAATGTGGTCCTCCCAAAAATGTAACATGAAATAGAAAGTCCTAGTTTCTCAAATTGGCTGGAGATCAACTTGGTTATTTTTAATTATAACCAAAAACCAACTCATAATGTCACTAACTTTAAACTCAACTACCTTAAATTATTCAAAATTAAAATTTTATTAAATAAACTTTCTACCTACTTTTACTTTTACAAAACTTATTCACATATATTTTACAATACTAATTGCTTTAACTGTAATCTTGCTAACTTTCCAACCTATTGCCATATATGCTTATATTATCCAAACTAGCATATCTGATTACATTAATTATATAGACCTCAATTTATCTATAAATCAACAAGAAGAACTTATTTACAAAATTAGTAACTGCTATGACTTTTATCTTATATCTCTTTAAACAAATCAACACTATTTTAATATTACACTTAAAGGACTTATTCCTAAATCTTTAATTGATATTGTACAAAACTTTAACATTTTATACAAACTAGTTTTATAAACAATTATTGCTATTTTGCTTAAAGTTAATGAACTTTCTTATGAACAAATATAAAAACCATATTGTATAAACTTTGCTAACTAGAAACAACAACAAGGACTTAAACCATCCTATACTAGACTCTTATTTTAATCAAATTAAAGCAACAAAAAAAACTCTAATTACAAAAATTATACTTATTCTTGTCTATATAAACTATCTGACCAATTACACTCTAATTCTAATACCTGTCTACACATTAGTTATGCTATCTGTAAAATTAATATTTGGATCATTCTTTGGATCAAATACAATATTTTCTATAATCATGTTCTAAACTTACAAATCTAGATAAGTCTTGACTACTCTAATAGGTTTAGTTACAGATAAATATGTTTGAGCTTTTATTCTTAAATATAGTTTTTCTTTTATTTGTACTTAGAGTAACTATATAATTAGCAGTTTAATGATTTAGTCCTGATTGCAAGTGTTAGTTTTAGTTATAGCATTTATATAGAAAATTACTTTTTGTACATAGCAGCTTTATATAGCTACTAACTTTTAAACTACCAATAAAAATACAAGAAGGGCCTTACCTTAATAACAAAAAAAAAATGAATTATTTCTTATTTTGTAAAATTTTTTTTATAATGCATATTTAAGTAATTTCAAATCTTTTATCTAAAATTTTTTTTTTAATGTTAAGGCAAGTAATTGCAATTTAGGAATTTATTGATAATATGTCAACATATAACTATTATATACAACAGCTACAAAGATAATTATGAAAAGAGTATACAACTAGTCACTTGTACAACTTTAGACATTGTCTATTTTAAGTAGTTTACTTGAAGGTTTTATAATAGTTGTCATATCTAAAACTTACCTGTAGGTTCTTTATTTAAACACTCTAGTTTTTATATCTACTTCTACTTTATCAACTACAGTGTTAATCTACAAATATACTATAATCACTAAGTTATATTTAACTTTATACTAAGTCTATCAAAGCCTTTTGTATTTCATACATACAGCTAATACAATACTGCTTTGGTCTAGATTATCACTTGCAGTCAGAACTAATCATTAAACTGCTATATTATTGTAAAGTTTACTAAGACTCCAATATCTTTCTTATCTACCATTTGCTTTTATACTTCAAATCTACAAAACTTCTCAAACTACTAATTCAAATGGTTCAGTATAGTATCCAAAGATCCTTTTTCTTCAGTAATTTTGACAACCTAATTGGTGAATATGCTTCACTCATATAATTGTTCATTTCATCCTAGTTATTCTTTTTTAGGCCTTCTATTGGTTTAGTAATATTATTAAAAGTTCATGCTATCTCTTTACTTAGGATTTCTAAGTGAATTTTTGTGCTCCAGTTTTTTAGTATTATGTGCCTAGTAGTTTTATCATAGGTTTGAACTGAAGTCTCATACAACACTAGTTATTTAACATTTTTTTATATACATGTAATATTACACTTTGCATAAATGTTTCAAGTTCCTATTCAAGATGGTGCTTCTAAGATTACAGATTTTTTTTTTTGTCTAACTGATCAATAAGATACAGTTACTATAACACAAGTATAATTATTTAAATTTTGCTGTCTATGGGATTTGAACACTAAAACTGCCACTTGGAGATTGATAAGTTATTCACTTCACTAGGTTATCACATTCTTTTCTATTTAAAATTTTTTATATAAAAGCATTTTATATATTATTTAAAAAAAATATAAAAATATAGAAGACCAAGATAATAACAGTTAGTCCCAATATACAGAACAGACTATGATGCCTTGCACAGCTGTAAGAGCTGAGCATATAGTAATCAAACCTGTAAAAGACAATTTTAAAAAATTATTTATAACATCTTTAATCCTCTATGATCTTCATACATGCTTTAACAAATTCCTTCACTACTACAATTTACCACTCCTTCCTTATAGTCAAACTATTCAAACTCTTATTCAACATATTGACAAATTCAACAATAACAAAACTGTATCTAGTATTACATTTTCTGTTAATTCATCTTATAATAAAACCTATATATACCTTTCTAATAACACTCTTTTATCAGATAACATTATTATTGCTTTATAATTTCTTCTTATATTTTACAACCTACCTTTTAGATTTAATTTTTTTAATTCTATTTTATTATATCTGACCTATTTTTTGACAATCATTCTTCAACTCTTTTTGATTGCAATTCTTCTTTAATTTTATCTAATTCAATCTCATATTATCTTTATTTTAATATTGTTATACATAATGTTAGAGGCTTCAATAAACCTACCAAAAGAAAAGCCTAACAAGACTATTGTCTTAATTATAATATATCTATTGTAAGCATTACAGAAACCAAAATCTTTGACAAAACTAATCTCTTCTTTTACAATAATAACTTCTTAATCTGCTATTGGTCTAACTCTCCTACTTCTATTAAAGCACTGCTATTATGATTTATAATTATTTTAAATCTCATATTTACAGTATTTATACCTATTCTGAAGGTACTATAGCACTTAATATTTTCTTTTTAAATAATATCAAGCTTTGCATTATCTTAGTATACCTGTTATCTACTGACATCTTTACTTATAATCAAACTCAAAATACTATTATTAACTGGATCCAACAAGCCTTTCAACTTTACATCTACTTTATTATTCTTAGTGATTTTAATATACAAGATAATACTTACAGCTCTTCTTCTAAATATAAACTTATTAATTTTCTTAACAACATCAATATGTATGATATTGGGGCTCACTTTAATAACAAACACTCTACCTGGTCTAACAATGCTAGGAGTAGTTATATTGACTACATTTGGACTAACCAATTTAATATACAATTTCTTCTCTTTTACAGTCTTAATAACAGCCAAACCTTGACCTTCAGTGACCATCTAGTTTTTTCTTCTACATGAATATTTCAACATGTTTATAGCAAACCCTTATATAAATATACTAATATTAGTTATTCCATCTTCAACTACAAGGTTATATCTATAGAAAACTAGAAATCCTTTGCAAATACCTTATCTCAATAACTCTTATTATACAAAACTTCTATCAATAGTGAAACTGATAAAAGTATTGAAACAACTTGGCACAAAATTCAAAGCTCTATTATTTACTTTGCTACTTATACTATCTTTAATAAAATTTCTCATAAATGTAGCTACAATCATCAATACTTACCTCATAGTACCCTATTACATCTATTATTTAAAAAACTTAGTTATATTATTAAACTTGATAAAAAATTTACATAACATTTTGATTTCTTTAACATTAATCAAAATATCTTTCAAATTAACAAACAGTCACAATGTAACCTTTAACACTTAATTCTACTAATCCATCTTATACTCAACTATAGCTTCAACATGCTTACATTATTTAAAACCAACTTTTTTATACTTGTCATCTTAAAAATTCTTTCTTATATCGACAATAAATTAACAAAGCCACTAATAAAAGGTGTGTTATTTTTACAATACATCTTACTTAAGTTATCAATAGCATTCTTAACTGCTACTATCAACCTGTTCATTTCTTTAATATAAAACTGTCTAATGAGCTTATAACTAATTTAATATTTATTAAACAGCATGTTTAATTATATTTTTATAACTGAACTACATTTAGACCTATTAATAAAACTTTCTTTAATACTTTTTGACAACAATACTATCTTTCATTGCCTCATATTAACTGATCCTAGTATTAATTTTTTAACTCTTCTATTACAAATAAAAAACTTTTTTAAACACTCTTTTAGCTTTCTAATAACAAAACCTGTAGTCTTACAGGCATTAGTTATAAAATGCTCAAACATATCAGCTTTAAATACACTTTTGCTATTTTTAGTTTTTTTAACTATTGTTTTTTTGAAAACAAAATTTCTAAGCAATAGAAACATAGCAGAATTTACCTTATTCCTAAATATAACTTTTTTGATGATAATTTTAATTTTACTTGACCTATTAGTTTTGTTGAACATATTCATAAACTATATACTATAATTCTTACAAACAGACTAAGCACTATATTTTCTACTTATTCTATTCTTTCACTTTTTAATTATATTGCACTCTCTAATAATAGCATTTTAATTTCTATTTACATTTTTAATAATCTTATTAAAGAGATGTAATGACTTAGTAAAGTGGATAAGTTGTCAACTCCTCAAGTGGTAGGTTGAAGTTCAAAACCCACTAATAGTGAAAATTTGGAAAACCACCTATGTTACATTAATGTATATGAGCATCTGTGCAATGCTAGAGTTACACGGAGGAATGCAAACTGGCATTGGGTAGTGCAAACACAAGATAAGTCCTTGAAACAAGTACTATGGCAATGGCTATCTATCGATCAGTTGAGATCAGTACTTGTAACACAGTTACACCAGATAACTGGTAGGTCATAGGGCATCTGTGGCCATGTAAATTCGTGAACTGGGATAACTGGAAGCCCACTTGGAAAGACCTGAGTAGAGAGGTAACACAGATCTTTGACAGTACTACTGTAAAGGTTAGACCTAGAAAACAGATACTAATATAGAAGGAATCAGGCAAGCAAGAACCTCAGGTAAGAAGTAACACCAACCAGGCTGCCGGAAGTCTCAAACTGGAGAAAAAGAACCTTGGAGGGAGATCCTGGGGTACCAGGGACAGGTCACAGTTCTATCGAGCTATCTGGATTAGGAGTCTGAAGTCAGAAACAGAGGTATACTAAAATACTAAAGATATACTATAAAGTCAGTGCTGGGGTCTGGGTGAACTCTACAAGAGTGAGCTCTGTTAACAAGATACTAAATGTGAATAGTTAGTTAGCAGGAGGGCCTCCTGAAGCCCTACAGTCAGGTGACATACTCTGAAATGTGTAATGGCTTGATAGATGTACAGACAAGAAGGCCATAGTTAGGTTAGACAGCACTTAGATGTACGAGAACTTGTGCACTATTTGTCGGTGTAAGTATAGGGATCAGAGTATTTAAAATAGGTAATCTCCTAGTAGATTGCAGATATAGCAGCTAGTGTAGAACCTGCTATGCAGGCAGACTACTTAAATTAGATAACCAAAAGTTGTAGTGTGGCTAGTTGTATATTCACCTTGTACAAGTTATGTAATTATAATTAAAATACAATAAAGGCAATAGCCGCCAATAACTACAGCCTTAGTAAAAGCAAAAAAAAATAATAATAATAAAAAATAACCTTATTAAAGATGCTACTTGTAATTATAAGAACATTTGGCTACTTTTATAAGATATGAGTAAAGCATATAATTCTGTTAACTTTACTCTTTTTAAATATTTACTTTCTCATCTAGTACTTTTTTCATCTATTATCAACATTCTATCTGATCTTTTGACTGATCACCACAACCAAGTTATTACTAACCTTAATTTTATTTCTTTATATTCAGTTTATAATGATATCAACTAATATGAAACTATTAATTTCTTATTATAGCACTTTTTTTTATAATCCACTTATCTCATATATATATGCACAAGTATCTGGTTATACTTTACAATGCTCTTGGGATACTAATCTTAAACTCTGAACATTCAACTTATTACCAAAACAATGCTCTGTCTTGGAATATATGGACAACACTCTTTGAGTTGCTTCATTACAAAATAAGCTTTCTAATATACTATTTATAGCTGAATTATTTTATGCTATGACTAACATTTAAGTTAACCTCTCAAAATCTATTCTGATTACCAATAATCCTCCAACTCACTACATCCCTATTTCTTATAATAATCATCTTCTTTCATTTCACTCTTCTAAACAACTCTTTAAATTTTTAGATTGCTAGTTTATCTTGGACAATAGGCACTCTAAACAAACAAAACTGCTTATTGCTGAATCCTTACAACTTATTCAAATTACTAAAACCAAACATATCACTGACTCACATGCCAATTATATTATTAACACAGTTATTATTTCTACTCTTGAATATCATCTTCAAAAATTGTAGTTAGCCAGCCTACTTGTAATAAAATCTTTATCTAGCATATTGGACTTGTTAAACTTAAAGCTAAACTTTGTTATACAATACCTTCTAGCACTCTTTTATATCTCCAAATTTACAATATCAAACATATCTAAAATATTCAACTATAACACCATATTTCTAATCTTCTTAAATGACTTAATAATTCTGACCTATTAGATATATTAATTTGTATTCAAATTCAACAATTACAAAACAATCTTTGGTCATCTACTAATATCTTTCTATATTTTAATCCAATTATTAATAGTTCCAACTGTTTAAATACAAACTTTAAAATCATTTAGCTTATCAAGCATATTGGCTGAACATTTTCTACTAACCCAACTTATAACATCCTATATACTCTTAATGATAGAGCTATTTCTCTTAAATCTTTTCTCTCATCTCATTTCAAATATTCCATCTTCAAAAAACAACTTAGATATCACAAACTATACTTTCTTGATCAACTTACAATATATGATAATTCATGCTTATTACACTAGCAACATATTTCTTCTAGACTAAACAAACTTCCTAAAGGTATTATACCTCAATAGTTTACTACTCTTGAGAACATTACTATAAGTCATTCCTACTAATGTACTTTATATGATCACTTTAATCTACCTTAAACAAATTATTTCTCTTATATTACTAATTACTTTATCTCTAATACCAAACCCTAGCTATTTACTGTTCTTAATGATCAAATAATTATTGGCAAGGCCAGAAGGCATAATACCTCTATAGATCTTACTATGATTACTTACTGGCACTGCTCATACCAGTCCCAGTTTTCAAATCTATATTCTACTTCTTTTTCTACTACCACAATATATTCTGGATATTAATTTAATTCTAATACAATTACCAACAAATGTATTATCTTTATTTCTACAAACCTAACTACAAAACTACTTTGATATATCAATTCTGACAAAACTCTTAACCTACATGTCAGCTTTCTTGATATTGCATACTTTGTACCTATTTGACATCCTTTACATATTCCATCATCTTCTTCAGTAATAATCAATTTACAACAATTAGCTTGTATCTTTCAGTCAAACCAACTTACTAATAGCTTACAGTTCATTGCTAATTTCAACTACAATCTAACTACTATTTTATTTTATACTAATTGTTTTGTTATCAAGCTTGGTATTTCTCAATATTTTATGAGTATAGGTTGGGTTCAAGTTGATAATTCTACAACTATTTATTTATTTCAGATACAAGTTAAACTTTGGTCATGCTCTTTTAAAGCTAAAATTCTTGCTATTCTTTTAGCAATTATAACTGCTTTTAGAAACTATTCTGTTTATATCTTTACAGACTTACAATCTGTAATTTCCAAATATTATAGTATCTGCTTATCAATATGCAAACTCTCTCATATTCATACTCCATACTTCTCTATTTGGCAAACTCTTATCAACTTCATTAAGTCATACAATACAACATTTAGCTTACTTTTTATAAAGTTACTGTATATCAATATGACCTATTTAACAACCTTGCTGACCAACTTGCTCATAGTTATAAAATACTACCCTTTTTAACATTCTTAACTAACAACTCTTACAACCTTCCTATACTTCATTTATTGACTAATTTTCTATTGAAATTTCTATTCGATGCTCTATTTATACTATATTTCAAGCTCACATTATAACACTTTGGACATTCCAACATTATTTTTAACAATGTCCACTATTGCTTTTAATATCAACTAGGAAGCCACCTGGCTTTACATTAATAATAATCAAAAGGTTTCTAATTTTGCTTATAGTTTCTACTCCTCTATTCTAAAAATCTTCTATGTTAAAATTCTCTTAAATGAACTATCTGTTCTTTACCATTTTTACAAACATAACTTTTTTTACTCTTCTTTCTGTACCAATGCAATCAAACTAGTCTTTTATTACATTGAACTCTTTGTTTTTCTACCTAAACAATTTATTACTTAATTTCTAATTCTCTTAATTGCATTTTAAATGCTACTGCTCTTGACATGTTCTTCAATCTTATTTTTAATTTATATCAAGAAATTCTTACAACTTTTCATATATGCCATTTCTTATTTTCATTTTATCTGGTTTAGTTCTTATTAACCTTATTTCTACTATTTATAATACTTTTATTTTTTATCATACAGCTACTTCTTTTTCTATTAAATTTTTTCTTCATTTAAATCAACAAATATACAATCAAATATAGATTTCATATTGCATTTTACATTTTGCATAGTCACAAAATATACTTACTACAAATTTAACTTATTGTTCTTCTTCTAGTTAACCTTCTATTTTAGTATCACAAATTATTATCAAAAATTGATCTTTGAACTATCCAATAGATTAAATATTATATCTCTTTCTCTTATATTATTACTAATATTCAAATCTAAATAAGCCTTAGCTACTCTTGTAGGTTTAGGTCACAGATTATATGTCTAAGTCTTTATTCTTTATATGTAATTTAAAAGCAAGCTTTTTTT
>CAJVQA010008628.1:0-12795 GCA_910591915.1 Cetraspora pellucida
AAATTTTTTATTATTTAATAAACTACTTAAAAAAAATAAAAGCAACCCTTCCCCTAAAAAAAAAAAAAAAAAAAAAAGCAACTTTTGAATTTATAAAACTTTTTTTATAGTTTATGACAGTTAAGTCTTACTTTGGAAATATAATCAGATAGTGATTAAAATTAGTAATTTAACCTGTTACAGATTACAAACATGCAAATTTGATCTAAATATTTAATATAATAAATTAATACATAACATATAAGTGGTTTTATATATAAGAGAAAAAATTTTCTTGCAAATATAAAAATAAAATCATAACTCTGATTTGTGCATAATTTGTTTATAAAACAAGGCATAAACACAAGCACTACACAGATTTGTATTATAAAAAATTTAGTATATAGTTATATGTTTTATTTATGTTTATCACTAAATATAATAATTCTATCTCAGATATGCTTTATTTAATATTAAATTAGCTATATTGTATTAAAATATATGATTCTTGCTAATATTCTATATAATCTAAGATGATTTATAGAAATTTTGTCTGTTTGTATAGATCTTTATCATTAACAAATTTTTTTTTATTATTTTTACATTTATCAATAATGCCTTTTGCAATTTTTGGTCTCATCCTATTTATGACTCTCAACTCTAAAAATTTTGCTGAATTAATGCATATTTTATCATAAACTACAAAAGAAAGATTTTTTTTAGTACAAATTAAAAAAAGAAAATACTGAATTTATTAAGCTATAATATATGACTTACTAGCAGAAAATTGGATTTAAGATAAATATATATTCTTGTAAAACTTTTTAAAATTATTTTTTTCAACAATTGTGCATCTTCTTGGTAGTAGGTTTTTGTTAAATATGCTTGAACAATTTAATAATATTAATAATAGCTATTTATTCAACTTAATCCTTCTTGTGATATTCTCAACTTTGTTATATTTTTTATTAATTAAATTATTGTTAATTGTTTGCAAATTCTTTGATTCCAGGTCTTGCCACTTCATTTGTAATACCAACAAAATTGGTTGTTTACAATTGGTTATTAGAAAAGAAAATTCATTAAACTCTGCATCTCTTTTATTTTTATAAATTTTATTATTATTATTATATAAAATTTTACATGATTGATTATTAAAATCTAAAATACTATTATCAGATAAGTATTATTTACTAAGATAATGTACTTGAACTGAATTATAGTTGTGAATATTCACATCCATATCTATATCTATATCTGAATGCAATATGTTCTTTAGCAGTTCTTTTAACTTTATTGTTTTGTATTCAAGTACTGAGAATAGGCATATATGCAGGAACCAAAAATTAATATTAAATTTTTCTTATTGTTATCAATAAAATTGTTCTTTAGAATTAATTATCAAATTCCAAAATTTATAAATTGATTGATCATCAATATTTATTATCAAAAACCAAACAAAAAAATATAAAAGATGTATATAAAACCTTATATCAATAGCTAGCTTAAGTGTCAAAATTCTAAAGAATTTTAATATTTTATATAAAACATATTAATTTTTATCTTTATTTATATAAATATTATCATTTTTGTTAACAGGTCTTTCTAAAATTGCATTTGTAAGTACTAGAAAAATTTGGCTTACAAAAGTTGAAAAATTATACTGTAATTGTATCTTCTTTTCAGTAAGTACATAATGCTTACTAAATTGATATCTTCTAGTCTACTTGTTTTCACTTCATTACAAATTAATTTGTAGAATATTTTTAAAATACATACCTGACCATCTATATCAACAATAATACATTTGAAAAGATTATTTTAATAGACAAAAGACTCATCAAAGCTAAGGTTATATACTATTAATAGCATATGAAATGGATCCAGTAATTGTAATAGCAACTGAAGAGCTTGGTGTATAGATTTAGTAATTACTAACTGAAGTGGTCTTTTAACTATTTCTGCTAATATTGAAACAAAAAAAATTAGTCTTAATTTGCAACTCATTGTGCCAATGCAGGCTACAAGATAGTAAAAAATATCTTAACTTTCATCATATAGATTATTGACTTTATTGATATTAACAATAATTGCAAGTTTTTTTATATTATTTTCTTTATACTTGTTTTTATAAATAGCTTGCAAAACAATACTTAAACTTAAGCATTTTGAACTTTTTTTTTCAATACTTTGTATAAACAAGTTATAAAACATGCTTTTATTGTTATATACAAAGTATGTATATAGAATTCTTAATGCTAATAAAGCTTTTGTACTAATATTTATATCAAATCTTTAACTGCTAATCTATTGCCATATGTAATATTTAAAAAAATAGCTTCTCTTAGTACTAATTTAATATTATTATCATCTGATAATCAAGCCTTTTCATAAATAATATTATAAATCTTTTGCAAAAACTGACTTTTTTCTGTACTAAAACTACAACCAAAGAATGGAATCAGATAAAAATTATGATCTCTTTTTAGATTTTTACTACAATAATTTTTAAATCAGTTTAGAATTCTGTAACTATTAATTATATTACCATTCTAGAGAATATTTATAATGTTTTTATAACTATATAAGATAAATTATGCACCAAATGATTTAACAAACAATGCTAGTTTTGCTTCAGTTAAGCTGTAGTTTTGTATCCATACTAAAATTGAATGCAGATCTTCTAAATTAACTTGAAAATTAGTGATATTATTTTATGAACTAATATGAGGTACAGCTATAACAAATTTAAAGACATGCAATTTATATAACAGGATTAGTTGCAGAATATTAACAGAATAGAAAAGAATAAGACTCATCTACTAAGAAAATGCTAATCTGTTCTTGCAAAGGATAAACACTTATTAGTAATAATAGGCATTTGTATAATGATATAAATATGCTTCTCTGAAAGTTTATTCAAGAAACATTTTGTAATATTTTAAAGTAAGAATAACTTCTCATCACTAAGTTCTTGTTTAACATCAATTTTTTTATAAAGCTTATATTTAAGTATTTTTAGCTTATCATTATTTTTTCTGGTAAAAATATTAACCTTTTATATTCTTAGATTATTAGGTTCAATGTTTTTAAAATTTTTCTTTCTACTTTTTTTGATCATTTTCTTTAAATAAGAAACAGTCTTAATTTCATTATTATAGATATCAAATGTGAAAAAGATATCTATATTTAAAACAAAACAACTTGGCATAATATTAGCATATCTACTAATCAAAAATTAAGATTAAATTACTAATTTTTTAGTAAAATATAAAGTAACTACCTTAGTTGAGTAGACATTATATATCATCAAACTGGTTTGTAGCTTGTTGTTCAAAGCATAGCAAAGAACTTATATTTTCAAGAATATGTATATCATGTAATAGTCACATATACTAGAGGTCATTAGCAAAATTTGATATCTGTTATGCAGATTATTGTTCATTTGTCTAACTATGTAATTAATTAATATAAAATTAAACTATTTAATTAACTGTTATAAATCAATTTTTGTTTCAGACTTACAACAGTTTCTGTTTTTCTAATTATAACAAAAATCAATGCAATAAATAAATATAGTTAAAAAAAATTTTTTTACAAGTTAAGGGATATTTATATAATAAACATAATTTTTAGGCTATACAATTAATAAGAAATTTTTTTAAAAAGGCTTTTTAAATGAATCTAATACAATATAATGTACTTAAAGTGATCATAATTTAGATATCTAATACTAAAAGAATTTAAAATTAATTTTAATAAATTAGTGTACAACATTTATCTGTAACTTATAATACATATTGATATATATTTTTTGCTAAAATTATTTTTAAAAGTAATAATTGTTGCCAAAACAATACAAAGTATGTTTTTATATACTGTTATATAATATAAAAAAAGTAAAAAAAATTTTTAATTATCTTTTAGCACTATGACAATAAGGATAATATTTTGATTAGAATTTATACTAAATAGTAGTCAATTTCACATACATAATTATGTTTACTTTTGTATATATATTTTAGAATTTTATTATATTGTACAGTTATTAGTGCTTATATATAATTGGATTTTTTTCTTGCAAAAGTGATTTGTATGAAGAATTTTCACACATATATGATTTTTTTTATTTTGAATAAAATTATGCATATATAAAAAACTATTATTGAATATGCAATCTGAATTAGGTTTATTAAACCAATGTATTACTAAGCTTGAAGATAAGAATGCTAAGTTTAAAGCTAAAAATGCAAAACTTAAACATAAGAATACAAAATTAAAACTGATTATAGAAGAAAATACTGAGTTTAAAGCCAAAATTATTAAGCTAAAATAAGCTGTTAATAAAATCAAGAGGTAGAACCAAAGTATTAATAATAATTCTTAGCATGAGCTAACATATTCATGCCAAGTTAATACTCTTAAACAGATAGTTAATACAACTATTAGATCTTGGTTGTTTTTAATAAATGCAATTAGATCTAATATAAATTAGGAGTTAAGTATAAGAATATTGTCACTTTATGGCAAAACTTAGTATAAATGCACTAGTAAATGCTGATGTTCTATATTAACAATCACTATAGAATCTAAATCATTAGAAGATATAAAGATCAACAAATTCATAGAATTAGAAGATAAGAAAAAAATTAATAATAAGATAAAACAGAGAAATTAAAAGAAGAAATTTATTAAAGAAAAAACATGTAATGAAATTTGCATGAATAAATTTATAAAAAACTTGATCAGAATTTGAATTTATTAATTATTGCTATCAGCTTCAGTTTTGTTATATTTTATAAATCTGAACAAAATAATAAACTTATTCACCTTTTAAAGAAAAATTTGATTGTCAAACAAAAGTTAATGCAACAGCTTTCTGTGATTATTGGCAAAGCAAGCACAGCTGAAATTAAAAAAGTATTAGTTAAAAAAACAGATTTACAAATTTTTAATCTATTTTTAGTTTTAGTGCAAAGCATAGTTCATATATTTTGAGAGATAATTAGATCAAGTTAAAATGCTATTTCATATTGGCATTATTTTGTAAAAAAATATGACAAAAGAGCAGATAAAGTTTCTGCTAATAAGAAAATTAGTAAGAAAAAAAGCAATGAGTATAGTGTATAATGAAATGAAACAGCTTTTTTATAAAATTACAGATATGAATCTGCATCAAAAATTTCTTAAAGCCAAAAAAAAAACATTTTTTAATGCAATAGAAGTAAAAAAGATTAAACAAGTTTTATATAATACAAATGCAATTTTTAACCTTTCCTATTTCCAAATTTAAAATATTATAAATTATATAATATTAAATAAAATTTATAATTAGAGCCATATAACTGCTAAAACCAAAGTAAGTGAATTGTTTGTATCTTATAACTTTAATTCTCTCAATTTGAAAGCCAATATTAATATATCATTTATTTTAACATAAGCTAATATGTTAGTCTTAAAACCTCTTACTGAGAAAGTCTTACAAAAAATTGAACTAAGTGTTTTGTCTAATAATATATTATTAAAAAATAAAATTTTATATATAGATCATGCAAGTGTATTATCTAATCTAACTTATTATTGTGTTTATTTTTATAATAAAATATTGGATTGATATCCTGATATATATAAAGAATTTAGTAATAAAAAATTTAATTATTATAGAATTCATAAAAAATCATTATATTTAGTATGCAAACAAATTCATAAAGATAAAAAGAATATAAGAGGTAGATATAAAGCTGAATCTTATTTTATTAAATATAAAAGAGCATAAAATTAAAATTAAAGTATAAGTAAATAATTATATAAATTTAGATAAGTAGATAGTAATATTTTTTCTTAATAGCTACATAATTTTGAATTAACTTACATTAATATAAAATAATAATATGTTTTTTGAAACTACTTTTAGCAAGATACTAACTAATAATTATTGCAAATAACATGCTAATATAGTTAATTTATCAAGTTCTTAGACAGATAAAATTTGTTCTAGATTATATAAAATATATATAAAAAAGACTGACTTAATTCTTAAATAAAGTTTAAAACTTTTAAATTTTTACAAATTAGTAAAGTTAGCATGACTAAAAAGAATACCAATAATTATATCTTATAAGATTGTATTATTAAAATTTTTAAGTTTTTAGAAGAAAAAAGCATGATTCATTAAGCAGTACATAAATGTTTTTCTTTCTTATTATATACTAATTCAAATACATAATACTAAAATGTTTTTAAATATACTAATTTAGAAATTAAATGCTCAGTATGCAAAGAAATATATATATATCAAGGTATATGTAGTAATTGAAGCTGTTTTGATAAAAATAATTAATAATTTTTTAATTACTTTTTTGATATCAATCAAAAAAAAGTTATAATAATTATACAAAATATATTAAAAATTCAAGTAAGCGTATTAAACAAAACCTACTATTATTAGCCAAAAGTATATTTATACCAATATGTTATCAAACATGAAATAAATTTTGATAAATTTTTAATTATTACTGAGACTAAAAAAATAAATAAATCATAAAGTGGTTTTCTGCTAACTTAAAAAAAGATATATGGTTCTATTAAGATGAAATAAAGAGAAAAAAAAGATCTTAAAAAATATTATAAATTTTTAACAGATTAGGATAAGTTAGTTGGTAAAAAGTTATTATATTACAGTATACAAAAGAGTAGTTTAAGTACTATATGGCTCAATAGTCTTATAAAAGAATAACAAAAAACTTATACTCAATTTATACAAATTTTTAGTTAGTTTTAACTAAAAAATAAATTACATTTGCTATTATATTATGATTTGATCATGAATTGTAGATAAGTTCATAAAATTTTTGTTTCATAACATATTATGGCTATATCTTTATTTATACATATTTAAATTTTAATTAATTTTCTACCTATTTACACAATCATGTTAAAATAAAAAATGACAAACTTATAAAATTCCTTTTTATTTTATAAAAATGTTGTTAGAACAACAATATACAAATAAAAAATTTATTATAAAAATACAAAGCAACTTTGTTTTAGTTATAAGTTCTAAATACTGAATCTACTTTGTTGTTTTTTAGATAATTAAACCCTTCTTAGATTTAATAATCACTTCTGCGAAGTGAAAAAAGTTAACAATCTTGATGATCTATAAAAGTTCAAGTTCTTGCAATATATGAATATTAATAAGGATGAATTTAATTGTAACAATCCATTACACACTTATTTGTAACAACTCAATTAGTATGATCAATAAAAATAACTAAAACTTTATATAACCCAAACCCTAACTCTAACTACTATTGGCTAATCTAAAGTTGTTACATATAACATGTTGTTACAAATATATTAATTCTATTAATAAAATTACTAATTAAAAACATTATACTCTTTCTTTTTATAGTCTATTTAAGTCTTATTTGCACTTTTTCTTATTACAAAAATATATATATATATATATAAAATAAATTAGCATTAGAACAAAATTGATATAAAGTAATTCTGCATTAGAATGACATGATATAAAATTTAATATAGATTTTTTAATTAATCTTAATCTTGATTCTGTATCTTGTAATCAATAAAAAACTCTAATTAAGATTAATATAATATTATATTATTCTAAGAAATTCTAAATCTGCAACTGATATAAGAATATTTCTTTTATACTTTTAGATTTCTAAAGATTCTATATGCTTTTTTATAGAACATTCTAGATAACCATTCTCAAACTATAAAATGTATAACAGTCAAACTTTTTGAAATTTGAAAATTTAAAATCTTTAAGCATTATATTATATTTGACTATATAATTTCTTAATATAAATTATATATGATAAGCTCTGTTACTATAAATCTAAAAAATACAAAAATTATAAAACAATAAGACTTCATAGGAGTAAAAAGTATAAAACATGTTATAAATAATATAAACATCAACAAAGATTTGATTATAATAATTATAAAAAATATCAAATGCCTAATAATTTTAAAAGTATTGGTAAAAACTTAAACTGTAATGATAACAAAATTATAAATAAATAGTTTATAAAATAAAGAAAACAAGAAAGAAAATAAAGAAGGCTTTTATCAAAATTACTTCATATAAACTATTTAGTAATATTACTTACTTCACTAAAAAAGAGTTTAGTAAAGTATACAAAGCAAGAGGTAAATGTATCATAATATAAATAAAATATTTGTTTTTAAAAGTCTTAATAATTCTGAAAGTATAAGTCTTAATTTTTTAAATGAGATTTGTTACAATTATTATATTATAATTTATAACTGTATTATTAAATTTTTCAAAAATAACTTATTGTATTTCTTTGAAAATATTTCATTCATTTTAGTTACAAAATTATTTTTATTATTTAGAAAGCCTTTATATACTCAAATATTATGCCATCATATAGCATCTTATAACAAAAAATTATTGGCCTTATAAATAAAAGTTTGCAAATTGCCTATTTTTAAGACCTAGTTTAGTTTACATTTAGAATTAAAATTTTTTTGCTAGCCTGGTCTGGTTCACATTTAGGGTTAAAATTTTTTTATCAGCCTAGTTTGGTCTACATATATTAAATTTTTTCTTTAGTCCAGCTTGCAAAATTTCTTTTATAATTTTGCAAAAATTTAGCTTATAATTATAAAATTTTGCAAATTTTTTAGCTTAGCCCAGCCCAGCTTGCAATTATAAAATTTTGCTTCAGGTCCAGTCTGGTTTGCAAAAATTTGTAAACCAGACTAGGCTGTAGAATCCAATGCAGGCCTTTACTTATAGATCTATTGTTAACAAATTTTTTTTAATAAAGTTTTGAATTAATTTGGCATATAATAAAAAAAATTAATGCTAGGTGTTAATCAACATAACAAAGTGCATAACAATTATACTAAACTTGTAAATCCAGCTTAAATATAGTATGTAAAATTATTACTGTACTCCATATAGCCAAATTTTCTCTTAACAGATTATTAACAATATAATCACAAATATAAAAACTATACAAATGTTAGTTGATTTATCATGTTTAATAATTGTAATGCTGAATTTAGTAAATATAAAATTGTTTGTAATTATTATGTTAATTTATGATATCAAATAAATATAATTGTTAATTAATTCATATTAAATAATTATAGTGCTAAATTTAACAAATATGCAATTGTTATAATTATTAATTTATAATTAATTATTATAATGCTAAATTATTTATATTGCTTTATGTTAAATTGTTATATGCTAGATCAATAAAATAATTCACAATCTTTAATTAATAAAGTTAATAAATAAGGTTATTTTTGATATGAAGTTCTATTCTGAATTTGCTTGTTTTTTATAAAAACATCTAAAAAATTTTTATAAAATTGTTAACTTGTATCATCACTATATTATTGCAAAATACACTTGTTCTCTTATTAAAAGTATTTAAGAAACATCTTTGTAAAAAGAATATGCATGTTATAAAAAAAGCAAAAATTAAAATCTTTAATAGTTCAATCATTACTAAGAACAATTGTATATCTAATATTATAATTAACCTAGTTAACAAAAGAGAGAATATTTTCTATAATTTTTTAAAGATAAGTTAATCAATTTTATTTCATTAAATCCTTATTATTTATAGTATAACCTTCTTAAAGACAGTTTTCACCTTCTAGATGAAACCTAAAATCTAACTATTCTTTTTTTATTCAGAGTTATTATTTTTTCCTTTATCTTAATATAATAATCATCCTTAATATGAACATGTGTAAGAAGAAAGGTAATGCAGACTTCATAAATTTTAAACTCTAAAACTACATTATTAAAAATAATTTGAATGTATCTACTAAGAAGGTTTTATTGTTATTCACAATAAAGCATTTTTTATATATCAATTTAATGATTTTTTGAATATATATTCTTTAGCACAAAACTCAAATAAGACCTATTAATCTAAAAGCAAATCATGTAAATATATTTTATCTTACTGAAAATCTGAAAATTTTATAACAAGTAATCATAAGTTAATAAATGATTTACAATTTATTTTTTTAATAAATCTAAAGATTATTTTTTTCAAAAAATTTGCAGAAAGAAGACAACAATAATAAGTTATTAAAACATTACTGAAATAAGAATTGCTTTTATTGGATGCTATAAAGCAAAACATCTTTTCTTTTAAATATAATACTTTTTCTAATTTTAATTTTGAAAATATTTGGAATAAACTATACAATTGTGATATTAGTATTAACTTAGAAAAATTACTACTATCCCAAACTACTCAAATTATTTACCTTATTTTAACTACCTTTCAAATATTTGCTAAATTTATTGATTTACTGAATTAGAAAATTTTAATTATATCAAACCTACAAATAAAAATTCTAATTTAGTATAAAAGCAATTTGCTTTATAGGCATTCTTTGCAATTAGTCTTTTGTTAACAAGCAGATTTATAATCACTGTCAGTGTTTTTGGTCTAAGGTAAAGCATGCATATTAGCAATGCATAAAAGTAAAAAAAGTTTTGCTAAAGCAATTAATAATTTCTAAGGCACTTTGTCAAAATTTAAAAAAAACAAATTATTGTTAGTAAATTAACTGATAAGATGTTAGAAAAAGATATTAATATAAAGAGATATCATTATGTATTCAACTCACAATATTTTAAAAATTTTCTTAATAAAACAATGATAAATCTATACACTTTTTAGAGTTTCAGAATCACAAAAGATGCAAAAAAAGTAGTAGAACTATATTATGTTTATATGTTTGCTAATTCATTTTACTAATCTAAAGAATTTTCAAAAAAATTAGTTAAGCATTTTGGTGCTTTTATAGGCAATAACAACAAGCCTTATACAATATCAAATACTGTCTTATTTTAAATTAGGATCATTTAAAATGTGTTTAAAAATTAATATAAAGCCTTCAACTATTATCTGATGCTGTTATTAATTATGTTAAAAATACATATCTGACATTATATGCAAAAATAAGAAAACTTAATCTTGGATTAAATGTTTCTAATTGTTTAGTATTTTTTTTATTATAACAGTTAATTTTAACATTATTTGTTAATTTTATAGAAACCTAAAAGACTACTCTAATTCACTTTGTATTGTCTACCTACTTGGAGTATTTGAGGATAAGCAATAGGTATTTTCTGAATTAAAGCTAATAATTCATGCAAAACAGAGACAAGCTATAGTTTTTAGATTAAATCTTTTAGTACATAGTAATCTTTTAGTTATTTCTGGTATTCATTATAGTATAATTTTTTTTATACATGCAATATTAATTAAGCAAAATAAAAAATTTGGCACTTTATTTAGCAATTCAGATTTGGATATGGATACAGATATAAATATAAATATTAAAAATAAAAAAGCCAGAGTATCAAAAAATTATGCTATGCAAAATGAAAAGCTTTTCAAATTCTTAAAGTTGAATTTGCAGTCTTCAAAAATAAATAATTTAAGACAAAACTGTCTTAATAAGTGTAATTGTTATGTTAAAAATTTTATATAGTCATTCTTCAAACTTAATATTTATGTTTGCTCCTACTTATATAAAACCTTGAGCCTGCAAAAAAAGGTTTACCTATAAAATACAAAAATAATTAGCATTAGATTATAATTAGTTTACTTTTTTGTATATTATGAGTACTTAAAAGAATTAATATCACAATTCATTAGTATATAGTTAATAAAATCTAATAGGTCTATCAAACTCATATAATTGCTAAATAAACTATAAGTCTATTAAATTATCAAATATGTTAGGTTTTGTTATCTTTATTATTATTAATAAAAAAGTTAAATCACAAAAATTTATTAATAATCATTCTAAATATAATATGAAATATGTAAAGTTATATATTTACAAATATTGTAATATTAATAATTATCAACAATTTTTTGATAATTTCTTTAAGATCAAAAGACAGTATAATATTTTATCAGTTATTTAACTAAATAAAACTCTATAACAATAGGCTATTTATATGAAAGTTCTTTTACAAAAGCTAGTCTTTAAAAAGAAAAAAACATATATTATATATACTGTTTATATGATGAGTTTGAAAATTCTAAGCTAGTCAATTATAATTACTACAGATCTAGAATCTATAATGTCAATATGATAATATACCTAGATTATATAAAGCTTATTCATATTAATAATGTAAAACCAAAAAAAATATATGCTTCTAATTTCTATATATATATTAAAAAGATTAAACTAGCAGATTTGATGAAATATCATTGAGATTATAAATGTAATAAATCTAAATCTCAAGATGCTCATATATAAATTATTCAAAATGCTTAAAAATAATTCAAAAAAAAAAGCTATTAAATGCATAGCTTGTCTGTTTGAGTTTACCAAATCATAATATTTCAAATAATAAAAAATTTTTAAATTTAATTTAATATAAAGTAAAAAATCCTCAGACTTGAGAACAATTTAATTAATAGTATACTAAATAGATTAAATTTTATAAATAATATAATTCTAGTATTCCTTTAAATATTTATATTAGAAAATATAAAGAATATTATATTTTAGTTAATTGAATAGATTCTAAAAAGAGTCAATTATGAGTTAGATTTCAAAAGTATTTTTTTATTATTTGATTTATAAATATAATATTTTTCAATTTTTTTTTGGTATTAAGGTGAGGCCTTGCTTATATATTTATTAATAATTTAAAATATTACATGTATATATACTATAACTAAAGCCAACACTTGCAGTTAGAGCTAACTATTAAACTGCTAACTATACAGCTACTACTATTTGTACAAAACAAATAAA
>CAJVQA010008629.1:0-12794 GCA_910591915.1 Cetraspora pellucida
TATCAGCTAGGATAAACAAGTCATGTTGGAAAATGAAAAAAGACTTCTCAAAGAAAAAAATAATCAAAATAGCAACTCAGTCATGTCTAGCTTTAAGACACATCTCGAAAAACAAAATAACAAAAAAAACAAAACAACAACATCTCACATAGAACAAAACAACATGTCTTTTGCAAAAACTAATACAACTAGCATAAACAAAAACAAAAAGGTCTTAAGTAAATCATAGTCAAGTTTATTTGCAAAAGTCAAGAGAGGGCAATCAATCTTCTTTTTATTCATATCAAGAAACAATATAAGATCTAAAAACGATAATGCACTTATATTAGATATTCATAACCTCAATGGTTCATTAAATGAAATTATAATTTTTCTTTACAAAATAACAGAATATGACATAATTGCTGCTAAGCCACATGTAAACAGAGGATCTTATACTTATTTAGAGCTAATCTTTACTAATAAGAAAAAGCTAAAATACTATGCTACAAAAGGAGTTAAATTTTATAATTGTACATACTATAGATATATTTTAGTTAATTCTAGAAGATCCTTTTTGTCAGTCAAGATCAGAAATGTCTCTTTGAGTGACAAGGAGTTTATTTCTGAAAGAATCAAAAATGCTTTCGAGAACTTTGATAAAATTGTTTCAATTAAGCCATTATTAATAGAAGACACACCTTACCTAACTGACCAGTAGATCATTATTTTTGAGACTACAGAAAACTCTAATTTAGAAAAAAGAATCTCTTAGTTTTATATTTTGCTTGACAACAAGATTACTACAGAATGGTATATGGCTTCTAAACTTTGCTACTTCTGTGACAATAAGGGATATATTAAAAAAGACTGTAATCAGTACAAGGAAGCTATTGAACTTTATTGTCAATACAAAGAATTTCTCTCTAACAAAAGAAAAGAAAAGCTTCTATTAGTAGATTTAGAAGATTTAAATGCAATTCAGCAAGAACAAAACAACCTTTCAGAAGAGATAAATATTCAAATATTTTAACAAGAAGAAACTTTGCTAAATATAGCTATTAGTCAAAAAAGTGATGAAATAAATAGTACCATACTAGCAGAAAAAGATCTCAATAGTTCAGTCAATGAAGTTATAAACAGCATTGAGAGTGATGCTCCTGCTATAGAAAATCTAGCCACAGGCTCTTCCATGGAAATTGAAAAACCAAAAGCTTTAAGCACTCTAGTCATACTAATTACAAATAATAACAAGCTACAACTTCAATCAGAGAATCCAGATAATGGTTTCACCTTAATTTCACAAAGGAAAAAAAAGAACAAAAAAAGTAAAAAAGATATTATAAATCAGAAAAGTGAAATAACCAAATCTGCTCTATACAAGAAATCTTGTAATAGAGCACAAAATTTACAGATCTGAAATCTGTACTATCCTGCTTTAATATGACTGAACAATTTAAATTTAAAATTGCAAGCCTCAAAGTAAAGAGGCTTAACAATCAACAAAAACAATGAAACACTTTAACTCTTCTGAAATTTTACAAATTAGACTTTATTATATTACAAAAAACAAACTTAAATAACAAAAACACACATAGCTTTCTTAAAAATTAGTAGATTTTCAATTTAATCTAGTCAAACAAGACAGCTATATTTACAGACAACAAAGATATAATATTTAAAAACACAAAAATAGATTTAGACAATAGAATTATTACTACTACTTTCAAATTCAAAGAGCTTACATTCCAAATATCCAATATATACACACCTTCTAATCCAAATAATAGAAAACTCTTCTTTGAAAAATAGTTATCACAAGTTAATAAAAATGCTATCAACATAATTGAAGATGACTTTAATACCAACTTATATCCTAAAAAGAATAGAACTAGCAAAGCAGTACCTCAATGAGATGCAACAAGATTGCAACTTCTAAGCCTTACTAAAAACTTTACAGATATCTCAGATTTTGCCAAATCGTGACCTTTTCATACATTTTTTCAAAAAATACAAGGCAATAGGACTATGGCTACATACTTAGATTATATTTTTATTAATGAAAATAATACACACCTCATCTTACAAATTAATACTAAGTTTGGCAACTCAGATCATCTTCTGGTAGAATGCACTCTTTTCTTTAATGCCAAAAGAAGAGAGTCAGCTCTCTGAAGATTTAACAAAAGCTGCTTCTTAAATGAAAAACTGAAAAAAGAAGTACTAGAAGAAATCACAGAATTTGAAGAAGCTAATAAATTGAGCTTCTGTAAAGTCCATATCAATCTATTATAAGAGTATTTAGAAAGCCAAAAGCTACTGAAAACAAGATCACAAAGCTAAATAAAAATATAACTCAGTTAAAAGAATGATTAGCTCACAACTCAGAAAATTCTTTTTTATACAATCAGATAGATAGACTAAGTCTAAACCTTCAAGATGAACTATCTCATTTTACAGAAAAATGGCAAGTATGCTCAAAAGCACAATGGATTGAGCAGAGAGAAAAATCTACAAAATACTTCTTCACCAAATATAAAATTAGAAAAGCTCATTCATCATTAAAGAACATCAAGAATCCTAAGGCCTCATTACAATCATATAAAATACCCTTTAATATATCAGAGATATATATGTCAAAATCTATAAGAAAGAAGATATAAACATTGACTCAGTCAAAAAGATTACAGAAAATCTGCCTCAAGCCTCATTAGCTCACAACTCAATACTTATTCAAGAAATTACTTAAGAAGAAATTAGCAATGTTATCAAAAACCTTCTAACTAACAAAACTTCAGGTACTGATAGTCTAATATATAAGTTCTACAAACTCATTAAAGAGACCATAACTCCTATCTTATATAAAGTATTTAATCAAGCACTAAACTCAGGAATCATGCCAACCTCTTGGTGCAAGAGTCTGATTTCTCTTATATCTAAAAAATCAACAGATTTGAAAAATATAAATGACTAAAGACTGATATCTTTAGTAAACAGTGATACAAAAATATTCATGAAGATTATAGCTAATCAGCTAAATTCTATTTGTAAAGAACTTATATTACATCAGCAGCATGGATTTATTCAAAATAGATCTATTACAGATGCAACACTAAATATAATTACAATGATGAGAAACCAACCAGACTCATCTAAACAGCATTAGCTACTTTTCATTGATCAACAAAAGCCTTTAATCGAGTCAGCCATGACTTTTTAAAGCTTACTTTAGAAAACATGAACTTTGATACTAAATTTATTAATCTAGTTCATAATTTCTTTTCCTCCCAAGAAGCTCATATTATCGAGGCAGGCAACATCTTTAAACCTTTTAGAGTTAAAAGAGGAGTTAGACAAGACAATTCTCTCTCACTACTGCTATATGTATTAGCTTTCAAGTCTCTTATAAGAAGTTTAAAAAGACAATGCAAGGAATTAAATTAGAAAATCAATATTTCAAAACCTTAATATATGCTGATAACTTGACTATAGAAATTGGATCACCTTTTGACTGAAACAAAGTACAAGCTTCGATAAGCTTATATAAGGCTGCTTCAAATACAAAGATCAATAAAACAAAAATAAAACTAGTCCTACTTACCTCTACTGCATAAAGAGTAAAGCTCTGTAATAAAGATCAATTCATTAAATTAGAAGAACAAGATATTATTACTATCTTAGGTTACAATGTTCTTATAAATGGTCAACCAAAAAAAGATCTTTGGGTTACAACTATTAATAAGCTAAAAGAATCTTTTAACAAACTCTTAAATAGAAATCTCTTCTTTAAAGGGAAAATTCTTATTACAAATTCACTTATTTTATTTAAAATTTGATATTTAGCCTATCTGCTACCTCCTAACAGAAAGCAGGTAGCAGAAATAAATAGAATTATCTCCTTTTGGATTAAAGGTTCTTCATAAATGCTTCCCAAATATTCAACTTTTCAACAACCTATAGACTTGGCAGGACTTCAAGCTTCAATTATTAAAAATATGTTAGATGCATGTTTAATCTCTGTTTGGATAAAAATTTTTACCTCAAACTCAATATGGGCACTATATAAAAGAAGCAAATAAGCAAAATGCTTAGAGAAAAAAGAAACATTTCTCCAATACAGGCTTTAAATTCAGACAATATACACTTAAAAGCTTGGTCTACAGAGTGAAAACCCTATCTTCTAGCTTGGACAAAAACTAAAAAAAAGATCCTTTCTACTACCAACTGGCCTTGGGACAAAAAAAAAATTATAATCGATGAAATAAAAGAAGATGAGCTCTCAGTTAAAAAAATCTTGGAGCTCTTAAAGAAAACTACTCCACTACCTATCTCTCTGCATTCTGCACTTCAGACTATACAACTTGCTTGGCTTTATTTAAAGTCTATATGCAACAAGAAAAAAGATATTTTTTGGTAGCTTTTTCACAAAGCTCTTCTTTTAGGATATTATCTTAAACAAACAGGGCCATCCAAAACAGGCAGCTGTATTTGGTATTCAGAAGAGCTACAAACTCTTGAGCACTTTGCTCTTGAGTGTCCTAGAAGTATAATAATCTGAAAGGAGGCATATAAGTTTTTAAACTTTAATGAAGAAAAACCTATATCGACTAATTTGAAAAACATTTTTCAGGCCTCAAATATTGACTGCACTCAAGCATTAACCACTATAACCTGGCTACATATCAATATAATTTATAAAATTTGGTATTGATATACTGCTTTAAAATGGGAAGGTTCTGATACTCCTTTGAACTTTCTTAGTATACTAATCAAAGCTTGTATCTCAAAAGAAATATATGTTTTAAAACACAACACACTAGGTCATAGACCTAAAACTGCTAAACTAATTTGTAAATATCTAAAATATATCTAGATTGTCTATAATTATTTTAA
The DNA here is from genome assembly GCA_910591915.1 of Cetraspora pellucida. NCBI lineage: Eukaryota > Fungi > Glomeromycota > Glomeromycetes > Diversisporales > Gigasporaceae > Cetraspora > Cetraspora pellucida. Next base: position 4,873 of record CAJVQA010008629.1, read on the forward strand.
TATAATAATACTTTAATAAAGAGCACCACCTGCATCCCTAGTCACTAAAAGCAACAAGAATACTCAAAAAAAATAATACTATTTATTAATAAAATAAATAATTATATTATATATTAAAAATTTAAAATAATTATAGTTTTTAAAAAAATTGTTTATAGCAAAAAAATTTACTTATAAAACAATAGTTTAGATTTTAACAAAAAAAATTTTTAATAAACTTTATATATAATTTGACTATTTTTAATTTTAATTTTAACTTTAATATTAAATATTTATTTTTTAATTTTTTTACTATATAATAATTATATAATTAATAACTAGTTACAAGAAAGTTAATAGGAAAAAAATATAAAAAATATATTTTAATTATATTTTTATTATAAATTAATTATATTATAAATATATTTAAAAAAAATGAAATTTTCTACAAAGTAAGGCTCTTACTTATCCCCAAACTAATAAATTTTATAAAGAAACAACTTATTCAAAAGCAGATAAATTGCTACAAGATAAATTCAAAATAACATATGCAATATCAACTTTAATTAAAGAGATTTCTTCTTTAAAGAAACTTCTTTTCAGTAAACTTGTTTTCTACAAAACTCATAGAAGCAGTTACCATCTTATCAAAAAAGATATCTATAGTAGTTGATAAAAAAAATAATATAAGTGAACAAGCAATAAAGGCTATTTATATAAAGAACCAAGTTAATAACAGTCAAACTCAACATACAGAGCAGACAATGGCAACCTTTACAGCTGTGCAAGCCAAGCTTTAAATAGTGAATGACTCTGTAAAAGACAACTCAATATCTCAAGTTCTGCTTCTAATATTTTACTTTTTGCAAAAACAAATATTTCTATAACAAATTTCTATCATTATATAATCTATCTACTATATACCACTATATAATATTTGGAGAATTCTTATCTTATTTTTGAAAACATTCTTTTAAGTATAGTTTTAAAATATCTATTAACTAAAAAAAAACTTATCTTCATATTTATATTGACCTCTTAGATTCTACTCTTTATAAACATCATCTCATTCAACTTTTCCAATATAAACTTTACAAGTATTTATCTTTACTAACAATAACAAACAGTACTTTATTCTACACCTACTTACCTTCAATTGATTAACTGTTTCTTGAAGACTTATCTTTAGCACTCACATCTACTAATTTATTACCTATTTTCAATTCTAATTATATAGCCATATCTTCTAGCTCTTATTCTAACAATTACATCTAATCTGCTTCTCAAGTACCAATAGCTAAAACATTTACATCCATCTTATACAAATCACTTTATCTGTTAATATACATATATAATACATAAAAATATAATAATAATTTAAAACAACAAACATGAAAGGATTACTGTCTATCTCATAACATTAATATTACTAGCATTACAGAAACCAAAATTTCATAAAACAATGCATATAATAAATTTTCAAGATCTTAACATTTTATCTATTATTGGTTATGTACCAATAGTTGTAAAGCCAAAACAGCTATTATGATTCAAAAGCATCTTAAACCACATGTTTACAAAATATTTAACCTTTTTGAATATGCTATTGTAATTAACTTTTTTTTTAAGCATGACTTTAAATTTCACATTATATCAGTTTATTTATCTTGTGATGACCTCTAACTTAAACTTCTTATTCAGAACAACATTATACAATAGATTCAAGAAGCAAATACAAATAACATATAACTAATTGTCATGGGTAACTTCAATGTCTTTGACAATTCACAATCATCATCTATTAAACTTAAACTAATTTATTTTCTTCAACACAATAACATGTATAATTTAGCAAAACATATACAATATTTGTCACCTATCTGGCATGTAGCAGATATAACAGTTGAATTGACTATATCTAAAACAACCACTTTATTATTCAATATCTAGCTTCCTATTATACAGATGATGCCAACCAAAGTACACTTAGTGATCATGATATACTTATATCATCTTGGGAAATTCCTTATGCTATTACTAATAAACAATGATTAGCAACCAAAACTAAGCATAGAGTATTTGTCTACAAACAAATAAACCAAGACTTTTGGCAAAACTTTTTTAACCAAATTACATCTAATCTTAAAAACAATAATGCCTCTTTTATAACTAATACTACAGAATCACTTGAAGCCTCTTGACACAAAATTCAAACTAGTATTATCATAGCTGCTCTTTAATATATTTCAAATAAACAATTTACTGTTTATAATTTCTAACACATCTTTTCTTCTAAGGCATTAAAATTATACTCAGGACTTAAAAAACTAGGCAACATTATTAGACAAGTCAAAGCTTCAACTTGAAACCATACTTCTGTGTCTGTACTTCACAACCTAGACATTTATTAACTCAACTCCCTCTATCATCTCAATATATATGAACTGTCTCAAGATTCTAATCTTTTATCTAACTGGATATCTGCAACCAACACTAAATAGAAAACACTTTATTATATTAAGAACCTAGAAAATATCAAAAATATAAGAGAACAAATTAATGATAATATAGCTAAAAGGTGTACCAAACTTCAAAATAGTCCAATATCAATAATTAATAGTATACTTAATCAACACAAAGATCCTATTAAGTTTGACAATATTAAAAACCTAATAATGTTATCACTGAACCTTTACTTATTAAACAGCATATTTAACAACACTTTTATGATTAGACAGCTTCTTAAAACATTTAATCACAATTATTTAATACAATATAGCAACAAAAATATTAACCTAAAACTAATATCAATTCTACATAGTACCAACCAGCACTTAAGAAATTCTCTTTTATAAAAGTTTTTGAAGCTATTAATCAACTTCCTAACAACAAAGCATGTAGACTATTAGGCATCAGCTATGAAATGCTCAAACATGCTAGAACAGCATTTCTTGATACAATTACAGCTCTTTTTAATCACTGTCTTACATCTGGTCAAATTTCAGACTAATAGAAAAAAGAAATAATCTTTTTTATTTCTAAAAAATCTATTTTTGATAGCAATTTAACCAATATTAGACATATAAGTTTGCTTGAACATGTCAAAAAACTTTACATCAAACTTCTTACCAATTAGCTTAATTACAACTTCACTTATCATAAAATCATATCACCTTTTAACTACATAGCTTTACTTAGTAACAGCATAGCTATTCCTATACATATACTTAACAATATTATTGAAAAAGCTTCTTGTAACTTAAAACAACTTTGGTTTTTATCTTAGAATATGAGTAAAGCCTATGATTCTATAGACTTTACACTTTTTACCAAATTCTTAGCTTATTTACAAATGTCACCTAATCTTATTAATATTCTCATTAACTTACTTACTAATCAACATAATCAAATTATTACAAATCTAGGCCTTACTAATTTCTACAATGTCAAAAATAGTATTGACCAAGAAGAAACTATTACCTCATTATTCTGGAGAATTTACTATGATCCTCTTATAACCAAAATAGCTTCAGACTTCTCAGAATATACTTTGGCTACAAGGTGAAATACTAGTCTGCTTTGACCAAAGTCTCAACAACTTTAAACCTCTGTATCTGTACTAGCATATATAGATAATACACTTTGAATAACCAAATTCAAAGAAGAATTATAATTAATTATTGCTATAGCTACCTCTTTCTACCATATAGCCAATATTCAAATTAATTCAACTAAATCAATTCTTACCTCAAAAATACCATCTACTATCCCTATTTATTTCTTTAGCTTATTACTTATACCAATCCCTGCCAACCAACTATTCAAATTTTTAGGATGTTGGTTCACTCTTAATAATTTACACACAAAACAAAGCCAACTAATTTATGATGAAGCAATCCAATTTATTAACATTACAGGCAACAAAAAAATTACAGACAAACAAGCTATATATATTACTAATACTGTAATTATTTCTATTATCAAATACAGACTATACAATATTATTTTTAAACACTCTATCTGTGATAAACTCTTATCCAAATATTTTACTATAATTAAACACAAGGCTAAACTCTCTTATACTAGTCCTAACAGCACTATGCTAAACTCTCATATATACAATGTATATAATATTTGAAATATTTAACTGCAACATCATATATTCTGCTTTCAATAAAGAATCAACAACTTAGAGACTCTTGGCATTTCTACTAAAATTAGATTACAGCAACTTCAAAACAACTTCTGATCTGCTATTAATATTTTTTAGCATAGCCAACTACTTATAAATAAATCTAATAAACTTATACTTAACTTTAAAATTATATAATTTTTACAAATCTTGGCATTTCAATTCTAGCAAACTCTAATATGTTGTAGCCTAATAATGTTCATAATGGCTACTAATTATTAGAACCAATATTCAGTCAACATCCCAAATATCATACTTTTAGAAAACAACTTTACAAAAATAACAAACTCTATTTAGAACAATTATGTACTGCAAACAACAGCACACTACTTCAATGGCACCACCTTTTATCAAGACTTTGTTATCTAACAAAAAGAAGGCAACCTTCTTGGTTCACCTACCTGGAAGATACAATTCTATTTAACAGAACATATTACTTAATCCTTTCTTACTTTCAACTTCTTGGAGTTAATGCTTTTGCATATAACACTTTACCAATCAAAAAAAAACTCAAACCTTAGCTATTTATCTATAATAATAATAATGATAAGATCATTATTGACAAAATTCACAAATATTTTCCAAATACAAATCAGTTCTCTATATCACATTGGAATACCAATATTAATTTAGTACACAATTACTACCAGAATTGAACTGCACTCCATATACTAGATGCTATCTTAACTCAAATAGAATTAACCAAACATGCACAATTAACATTTTAGCATCTATTTGTACTAGTTTTTTAAGAAAAAAAATCTTTAAACTCAAATTTAATGCTAACTACTTGGATCTTATCTATTCAACAACAATTAAAGATTCTTTATGAATTTCTTGCAATTATCCTACTATTAATATATCAAATTCAACTATTACAGAAATCTTCAAATCCAATGACTGTTTAAACAGACTTTAAGAAATTTTCCAAAACAATTTATTTTATAAGAAATTTACTTTTTATACAGATGGATTAGTAACTGATATTGAAATCAAACAAAGCTCAATAGGCATTAGATGGATCTAAGTTAACAATAACAACCAAGTGCTTTATAAATTTTTAGCTAAAATTTACTACTAGCCATTAGCTTATAAGGCATAGCTCTTTTTTATCTTATTAGCAATCTTAACTGTACCTTGCAATACAATACTTCAAATTTATATTGACTCACAATTAGTTATCTTGAAGTTTTACAAACTTTTTACTTAACTTAACAGTTCTAACAAATTCTTTAAATTTAATGTATAGTCTTTATGGCATACTTTCTTAATATTATTAAATCCTTTAACTTAAATATCAACTTTCACAAAGTTCAGGCTTATACAGACAATACTTTTAATAATATGACTGATTCTTTAGCAAAACAACACAATTTTTCTTTGCTTTTAATCTTTTAATATACAAATATTTATAATCCTTTTTATATTTTACAATAGGAACAAAATTCTGTCAAGCTTTCTACTAGATATTTTATTAAAAATATTTGCAAAACTTACATATTAGCAATGTGGTTATCACAAAAAAGAAACAATGAATGGGCTCATATTAACTATTATATAGACTAGAAATTTACATAGTTATACCTTAATCATTACTAAAAACTTTCATCAAATTTTATCAGCTTTAAGCTTAATCAATTCAAAGTTTTTAAAGTCAAAGCTCTACTAAATAAACTACCAATACATCTTTCTTTTTACAATATTTATTCAGCTATCTTTATGAATTTCAACTGCTTTCTATGTAATCTTTCTGACTTTCACTCATATTGACTAATATGCTCTAACTTTTCTTTTATTATAAACATTATTAACTCATTAGTTTAGCATATTCTATCTAAAGCAGATCTTAATTTATTTACTTGTAAGCTATATGAACTTACTTATAAAATTCAAAACCATCTCCTATTTGACTAACTACTATTTTAAGCAAACTTTTTTTATCTTGACCTTACTCTTAAAGTCCTTATACCCAAAGCCCTAATTAAAACAATTTATAATTACAACATACCTACTAAAATAGCCTTACAAGCTATTATTTAAATATTTCTTGATATTAACAATCAAATCTATAACCAAATATAGAAACTTTATTGTATTGACTTCTTTAACTAAAAAAAAAATAATAACATTACATTTTTTCAAACTTCTAACAATTACAATACTTTACAATAAATACAACAAATTAGACATCACAAAAGATTATATACAAACTATACATATTTATGTCTATATAGAATAGCAGATCAATTACATTTACATTCTAATACCTGTTCACCAATTAAACAGGCTATTAGAAAAATCAATATATGGTCAACACTCTGGATTAATTATAGCATATTTTACAATTATATTCTACTATTACAAATCTAGATGGAACTTAATTATCATAGTTGGTTTAGGTCACAGATAAAGTTATCTGAGCTTTAATTCTTGCATATAGTTTTTATTTTATATTTTACAATCTTAATATATTTTTAATATATAGTATATTAATATGTATAACTAAAATTACTAATAAAGATATAAGCAAAGCCTTACTTTAATACTAAAAAAAAAAATAAAGTATAGTTTACTTATAAAATATTTTATTTTTATTTTTATTTTTTTTTAAAATGACCTCTTGGGTCTTTTGACTTTATTTAATAATGGTAAATGTGATTAAGTAAACTACTACAGGAAGAACATACAATTAGTTATACATTTAACTTTTTTATATTACTTATTTAAAGAGTCTGTTTAAAAATTCCTTATCAATTGTTATATCTAATACTCCTGTTTGGATATTCTACTTTAAACTCTCTAAATCTGCAAATCTGTTAACTTCACTGGATCATATCTAATGCCCAGATTATTGTTTTAACCTTAGGACTATTTTATTCTTGAGGTAAACTTTCTAGAACTTCTATATTTATTTTTATAGCTAATTTAGATATTACTATAGCAGAACTAACACTTGTGGTTAGGAATTAACTATTAAACTACTATGCTCTTGTAAAGTTTATTTAGACTCTAGCATTTATTTCACAGCATAACTCTAGTACTTTAGTATCTTCTAACTTTTTATCTACCTTTTTACCAAACTTTTAATCCAGATAGCTTATAACTACAATCAGTCTATTGATATATCAAGTTGGTCTGATATTCTTTTTCTTTGATTCATTCTGGCAGTTTGGTTGATGGTACATTTGAGACTCTCAACTGAAGGTTCTTACCTGTCTGACTATTATGACTAGGTATTACAACCTTAATATCCATTTTTTCAGACTAGCCTTCACAGTAGAGTCATCAAATATTTAGCTATCTCTCTATTTAGGTCATTCTAAATGGACTTTTTGTTACCTAATTTTAACAGATTTACATAGTCACAAGGATTTATTTAGTGTTTGCACTATCTGATTTGTCAGTTTGCATTCTTCTGTATAACTCTAACATTGCACAGATGCTTTATAATCTACCAGTTATGCTGGTGTGACTACTATTACAGATATTCTAACCCAATCATTAGTAACAGTTGTCATAATACAAATATTATATAGGTGATTATCTAAATTTTCACTATCGATGGGATTTGAATACCCAACCTATCACTTGAAAGATCGATAACCTAACTACTTTACTAGATTATCATACACTTATAAAATATTTTATTGAAAATATACTTTATAAACTTTATTAGAAAATTTTTTTGAAATTAATAAAAAACTTTTAAGCAATAAAAATTTAAAGATTTTGTTTAAAAATTTTTATTATA
>CAJVQA010008630.1:0-12792 GCA_910591915.1 Cetraspora pellucida
AAATTATTTTATTTATATTTTGTAAAATTTTAATAAAAATTAGTTGTAATTTAAAAAGTTTTATAAGTAGTATATTTCAATTTTATATGAAAATTTCAAAATAATATATAAAACTATATAAAAATAATCAATATATCCTCTACCCTTAAAATACTATATAAAAATAATTTACATGTCTCTTACTCTTAAATTTTATAATAAAAATTAAAATTATATTGGTTTTCTGCATTTTTATTAACTAAATATATTACACAACAGCTAAAAAATTTGCACCTATATATAAAAAATATGTGCTTTTAAATAAAATCTATTATATATATAAAATTCTAAAAACCAAATCTAAAAATTTTTCAAATGTTATAAAAACCGAGTTATTACCTAATTAGTAAATTTTATTTAAATATTAATCAATATATAAAAATTAGATGCATAAAACTTGTCCCTAGTTCCAGGTTGAATTATGTTAAGCATGGGCCAAAATTGTCTTAATGTTGGCAAGATTAACACAATTAAAAATACTATAAAAGTTAAAATAAATTTTATTAGCTTAGTAATATTTTTGAGTGTAAAGAATTCTTTATTTTGTTAACCTTATTTAAATCAGATATTAAGTCAATAATATTTGTAAATGGTTGTAACCACTAATTTTATTGTCATCAGCTGTTTATGTTAAAAAAATATACTGAATTTACAAACAACTTCCAAACCTAAAAATATTACTTGTTCTCTGAATCCTAGTAACATTAAATTTATTGTTATTTGGCAAAATATAATTAATAAGCATGTACAACATTAAGAAAGTTATGTATACCATGGTCATCAGTTTTTGGCGTTCCTCTTTAATCTTCCTGGTTGCTTTTATATATTCACCAAGTGGTGTTGAATCAGGTTCCGAATTTTTTAAAAACGCTTTCTTTGAACATTAATGAAAATTTGAATTGAATTTGAATTAGCCATAAATTTTTGGTTGTTTTTTTTTTAAAAAAAAAGACATACAGCTTCAGCCCGATTGCTAGGACTGAAATCAATCCGTGAACGTTGCTGCTCTATGAATTTAGTATTTTGTTCCAGCTATAATTAATCGGCCAATATAATATGATTTAGATATTAAATAATAATATGATTAATAACATAAAATGCTGTGATTAAAGGCCTACTTTTTCAACAAACTGTTGAAGTTGTTTGTTAAATTTGGCATTTTTTGAATTCTTAATATGTCGTTTAATCTATAAAAAAAATATAAATTTATAGTTGGCAATTGGCAATATTGCATTTGATATAATGAATAAAAAAAATTACAAACATGAATAATAGCAGGTATTGCTAATTCCGGAAATGCTATTGACAAACTGTAACAAGAGTAATACTCAGACAATAGTTCAACAAGTTCTTCGCATATACCATCCTAATTAAAAAGACATCAAATTGCCATTTAATCCAATAATCATAGATTAATGATGGTCATACCTGATATACTTTTGTATGTAAATAAGCTTTTGGTGTTTTTAATGTAGAAGAGAAATCTAAAGGTTTTAAAGTTACAAGTTTTGGTCTTCGGTAAACTTCAGCTGAATGCAAAATGTCAAAAAGATAAGGTGCAAGAGGGATAAAAGTCCCCGTTTTCTTGATGAGATGAGTCAAAGCACGAATACAATGGAAATGAAACGGGAAGTATTGTGCTGTGACATTCAATCTATTATAATATGTTTGGTTAAAATATTGGTATTGTAATATTAAAACCTAAATTCATCCATACCTTATTGCACCAGTGCATACTTGTACTAATGGATAAATTAACTCTTGTAGTGAACCCTTTTTATTGGTAGGTTCTCGTGTTTGATCACAATAATTAGCCAGTACCTTAGACCAATATCCAATGCAATGTACGTATTGCCAATTGTATACAGCATTAAAGGTTTCCTACACAATAATAATAAATAATCTAATTCATGACAAATATACTAATATAGTATTATGGTTTTCAAACCGCGCAAATTCTCACCTCACTCTGGTTATTAGTAGAATTCCTTAAATGAATAGCTAATTGTCGAATATAATTAAATGCAGACTGATATGAACTTTTTAGATCAATTCCATACATTTCAACTGCACAATTACTCATAAGATTTATGGATGGTATCGTAAAAACAGTGGTTTCTTTGCAATATCGGACAAAAGTAGTATAAATACCCTGAAATCAAATATTATTTTTAAGCGTGGGCGGTGATTGTGATTATTAAACTTCATGATGTCATACCTTTAGGCAAAGGTCAATAAAAGGTGGAGGTGAAATATATGCAAGTTTACGAATATTAAGAAATGCTGCAATTCGAGTCTTATCTCCTGCTGTTCCCCAAATATCAAGTAGTTGCTTTAAAAATAATGATGTTCGTAAATACGTATAAATAATCTCGAAAACTGAAAGAGTTGTTGCTTACCTTTAAACAGTGTTTGGATAATTTAGGAAAGCATGCATAATAAGGGATAGCTTTCTCTAATTCTCTCACGATAAAGTAAATCATATCATTCTCAGTCACTTGCTCGAACATATACAAAACACTACTCAAGAAGGACTTTATAAGTGGCTCCAACGTTTTCCATTTTCGGTGCGTACACGGAAGTTTCCTATAAAAGTCTTTTTAGCCATTTCTTAGAAAAAAAGAGTACAAATGGAGATTTGTATAAAATCGAAACAAACTCGCTAGTTAAATTAGAATTTTGCCTAGCTAAATGATGATCGAAGACACTGGTTGTGTATTTCAGACAAATTACCACAAGATTATTGAATACTATAGTCAAAGTATCGATAAGTTACGTAGAATATTAAAAAAAAATCAAAGTCATTGAGTTACAATAAACCTGCTGGATCACTAATTTTATATGAATAACGATTTTCTTCACTATCATTAATATGAGCAGCTGCACGAAATGCCAATAGCAATTTTTGCAAAGATCGCAAAGAATACGACTATTGAAAATACGAATAAGGGATTAGGATGACATTAACGAATATATGATTAATATATAGTCTGGTTATTACTTGAGTAATGGCCTCTTGTAATTTCTCAATTAATGCAGAAGTTAAAGTCGGTATGTTATCGAGTTCAGTTTCTTTCAGGCCATTATCGGAATTGTCTACTTGCATGCTCTAAAAAGTAACAGAAAGATAATGTATATGATCTAGAATTTTTTTTTGTTTTTTTGCAAATTAACATGTTACCTCGCAATTATCATGTTCGTCGTAAACTATTTCATCCTCAGTGTTACAATCATAACTATCATCATCGTCTGACATCGTTGTTGACTGGGAGCTAGAATCCCACTGGACGTCCATGTTTTTCCAATGGTTTCGGTAAAAATCCACTGGGAACGTTTTTTTTATTTTTATTGGAACCGTATTGTCGTTATCGGTATGAAAGATGCACCAATCAGATCTCTTCTAATCCAGATCAGATTTCGTATGTATGTTCCCCCAAGTTTCTATTGGATGGAATTATTCGCACCAAATTACATGTCATTTATTCTTAAAAAGTTAAGTTCAATCAGAATTAATAGAGCAAAATCTTGCAAGGAATTTTTTTTTTTGTTAACCCAAAAGGCGATTTATTAGGCGAAATTTTTTAATTTTTATGTTATATCTGATCCGCATTATGTTATTAAAGATCATCGATTTTATCCAATTAGAAATGCGATTTACTCACGTCCGTAAATGTTACACAAGCTGTGAAATGATCTGCATCGTGCATATTTAAGTAGACTAATATAATTAAGGCAATTACTAATTGTACACGCGTGTACAAACACGGCTATTATATAGTATGCTACTTACGTGATTATATACTAAAAATAATATATTATATATATGATATATATACAATTATACTGTATATATACAAAACCCACGGGTACTAGACCTGTGCACAGATCTCAGAATCCTACGTAACTCTAGTGCGACCAATCAAATTTTGAAACCAGGTGTAATGTAAACAATTGAAACGAGCCCATTTTTTTGTAAAAAAAAACTGAATAACTTGAAATTTCAATTAAGAAATCATCTTCTGTGGCCTAATTAAAAATGTTCCTTGTGAAATTTACCAATAGTTCCAACCTTAATCCTATACTGTTCTTACTTTACTCCTAACAAAAACACGGGTTTATTCTTATAGGGTAACCAATTTTTGTAGGTACACTACCTAAGTCATTAGATACTAATTTTAAATTCTATAGTATAAACCTAAGTTTAGTATATACATATTTACATTATAACAGACTTAGGTCTTTAACATAGTTTTTTATAGTAATTCATAATTGCTTAAGTTAGCCAGTCTAATATAATGTGATATATTAATTTTGATTGTTCAATTTTATTTAGTAATCAGTTTTTATAATTGTTATATATGTATATCGAACCAAGCTTATAATATCTTTTATTTGTTATAAAGAATTAGCAGAGTATTACTGAATATATTTAGCATATATGATTAATATCAAAAAAAAAAACTATATGACATATGTCAAGAACATTGGTAAAAATTTGTACAAACTCTAAACTATAAAAAGATACTTAATTATAACTAAATTGAAAGGTAGATTGAATACTTTACCAAATTCTACATAGTTTCTTATTCTATTATAACTCTAAACTATTAAATGATCATAAAATTAATTTTGACATGTTGTTGCATAATGGTTATGCTGTTTACACTTTTTACATTTTCGGTCTTTCACAAAATTCATTATATTATTCTTTATATTAGTTTTTGTACTATCTTCTAATATTCATTTTTCCTTATTTAAAAGTTCTTTAATATTTGACTTAAGTCTTTTTGAAAGTCTTCTCCTATGCTTAATAATAGTTGGATTATTAATGTTAACAGTAGGATAATTATTTTGTTGATTATTATCTTAGTAATTTATTTGGTCTTGTGTCTTATGAATAAAATCTTTTAAAGTATTTGATAATTCTTGTTGAATATTAACCCCGATAGCAAGATTAATAGCTTTTTTAGATAGTTCAAGTAATTTTGTATAGATAGCTTTAGCATTAGTATTAGATGAACTTGTTGTAGATTGAGAGATAGGCAAATTAGATTAAATTGAAGAAAAATAATAAAAATTAATAGTATCTTTAAATGCTATATTATTTCTTAGTTTTGTTATATTGTATATTAAAATAGGATAATATCTTTGTAAAAGTTTATCCTTTTGAATATTAGTTTCTAAATACCAACATGTTAAAATAATAGTTATGTGAAATACTGCATGTCGAGAATAGGTGCCAACACAGAAAAAATGCTGATATACTAATCTTTTGTTAATTAAGAGAAGGCATGTATACATATGTATACCTTCATTAAGCAATACTACATAATGACCAATTCCTTCTGACTCAGTAGCATGTACATTCTATACTTTAATAATTAATTTCTGTGGTATATTTTTAATCAAAGACTTAAAGAGAATTTGTCATATGTCTTGCTCTTGTTCTCTAGTTTTTTTAACACATATCTCTTCATTATCAGTTTTTGTATTAAGTAACTATTTTTACTTCATAACTCTAATAACATTATAGCATACTGATTGATTCATCTGATTCTGTTATTTTTCAAACATAATGGGAGTCAAATACTCCTTAATAATACTATTTATTTGTCCAAAAAATCAGATATTTAGCATAGGCATACCAACCATGGGTAGTACATTCTGTTTAGCATCAAAACTTGCAATATGTTTTTTATTTTTCATATAATCTTTGATGCTTAACAATAAATCATACAAAGATATAGTATGATCCACTTTGCTATATATATATTTGTTAATACATTCAATTCTCTGTATGCTTTGAGCTCCTGCTGTAAATTGTTTATATATTCAGAAATTGCCCAAAACTCTTTAGTAATATAAAGTGTATCTTGCAAGTATTTTGTCACTATAAGATATTTCTCAATCAATTGAACCCATTGCAATTCAAATAATTCTTTTGATAGAGAATTTTGACATAAATAAAATGTGTGATAAAATTCTTCAAAGTTATTGCCTAATTTACTCTTAAACTTTTTTCTAAGATTTAAATCAATATAGAAAATATATAAAAGATGCTAAGAATTAGGATAAACTCTTTGATTGATTGGATCATTGAAAGGTCAGAATCAGTAAAGATAACTTTAGAGAAAATACTAGTCTCATTATAGATACTTTCAAATATTCATCTATAAGTATCCAATGTTTTGTTCTCAATAATAATATATGCTACAATTTGAGTTTTATAATTGTTGTTAATAACAGTTAAAATACAAAGCATTATCTGGAACTGATTGGTGTTGTAAGTTGTATCTAATATCATAATATCACAAAATTTGCTATATATATTTCATTGCATAAAAGACATCTATGAAAGAGAATTTAATTTTTTTGAAATTGGTTTTAGTTGAAGTTTTACAACCCAAAGAGGCTCTAAATCCTTCTATTCTAACAACATCTGAAGCATCTGTAAAGCATTCAAATTACCTAAATTATTCTCATACTGAAATTGATATATTGTATTGTATAAATTATGTTTATAAATTGGATTTTCTGGATAGTCATGCTTAAGCAATAGGTAAATAGATTTCAAATCTATTTGACCTTTAATTACATACTTCTTAATGTCTGCTAACATTTCAGCTATTAATTTTTAAAAATGTGAAACTAATTTATATATTATAGAGATAAGCTGATAATTATAACTTTTAATAAATGTATTAATTTTAACAATATTATTGGTCTTTGAACAGGTAACATTAAGTCTCCAAGGATAGTTTATTTGTTGAAAAGCAGTATTTCATCATTGAATTGGATCTGAGGTAACTTGTAGATTATTTGTACCTAATTTCATACATTTATATGTAACTCTTTGCAACACATCTTCAACTGTCTCACTTGTCCTAATTTTATAATTAAAGCCTTGTTTTAATGCAAATCTATAGAGCCAATTTTTAAATGATTTTTAGCTAAAAAAAGTAAGACCAGATTTTAATTTCAAAGGATTTAATTCTTCTGATTCACTATTATTATATGAAGTAGTATCACTTAAGATTATATTTGATTCAAAAGCCTAACCAAATAAAAGTTATTTATATTAGATATAGAAAAACACAAAAAAATAATAACTAAGATGATAGTTGTTAACCCTCAAGTTGCAGGTCTAAGGTTCAATTCCTACAGATAATGAATTTTGGAAATTATATCTGTGTTATGGTAATTGTTTCTTGCTGATCAGTTGGGTTTTGGGCATCTGTAATCTTAGATACACCAAGTCAGATCCCACCTGACATTAGGAGCTCAGGGCATCTATGCGAAGTGTAACATTACACAGTACATGTATATAGAGAAATGTAAAACTGTGTCATATAAGGCTTCGGGCAAACCCACGATAAGACCACTAGGCATAGAAGGCTAAGAAACTGAAGAGACAGAAACTTACTTGGAAATTCTGAGTAAAAAGGTAACATAAACTTTCAATAATGCTATTGGACTGATGGAAGCCTATGAAACATCTTCATAGAAACTAATTAGGTAAACCAGATAACAAAAATATGTAGAGGAGCACATGACCAATCAGGCTGCTAGAATCACCAGAGGAAAAGGATACATAAGTATACTATACTGGGCCATTTGGATTGGGAGTCTGGTGAATCAGTTAGTTCTGAGTTGTGGCTAGTAGGGGATGATGGAGAAGAAGTCAGAAAGATAGGTACCAGGGTTTGGGTAAACTTTACAAGGGTAATAGCAGTTTAAAGGGTAACTCTAACTGCAAGTGTTGGTCTTGGCCATAGCATCAAACCAGGTTAGCGATAAAAAGAAATATGGCTCACTCTGGTAGGTTTACCTTGAGGATAAAAATAGTCAAAGGATTATAGTCCTATGGTCGAATGCGAATAGATCCGGGTCTGTGACCTAATAAAATTAATACTAGGGTTAGATTAGAGGATTTAAATGGAACACCTAAGCAAGGGTGTTAGGTATGGCAACTGGTGGAGAACCCTCAGGTGAACTTCTTAAATAGGTAATATAGAAAAGTTACACATGTAGCCAGTTATATACTCATCTAATAGTTCATTATAAATGCATCTATATAAAACATATACCTGCTATAAGTATTAATAAAAAGCTGGGACCAAAAAGATCATCTTAATACTAAAAAAAAAAAAAAAAAAAAAAAAAAAAAAATTAACTAAGATGATATATACTTGAATCTAAGATGAAAAACAAGAAGCATTTATGTTTTCATGAAAAGTAGATTCATGTTTGTTATTGGTTTTCTTAGAAGTTTAGATAGCAAAAAAAAAACTATAATTAGATAGTTAACTAAATAAAACAGTAAATAGTAGCTGTATTATATAAATCTGAAGTATAGTTGTTAGATGAAATTCAAAAAAGAAAATTATAACAATAAAGTTTATTGTTATAATTTTTTTTTTGAGTTTTATCTAATAACTATAATCTGAAGTAAAAAATATAAGATATATACTTAAATCTGTGATAAAGAACAAGCATTTGTATCCTTATAAAAAGTAGACTTATGTTCTATTTCAATGTTATTTGTTTTCTTAGAAGTCTAGACAGCAAAAAAAAAAACTATAATTAAAGTAGGCAATAGGTGTATCACATGAATCTGAAGTGAAAAATATAATATATACTTGAATTTGTGACAAATAACAAGTATTTATGTTCTTATAAAAAGTAGATTCATGTTCTATTTTAATATTATTTGTTTTCTCAGAAGTCTAAATAGCAAAAAAAAAATATATATATATATAAATAGATAGTTAACCAAATAAACAGTAACCAGTAGGTATATTATATAAGTCTGAAGTGAGAATAAAAAAGATAAGATATATATGTGAATCTGTGACAAAGAGCAAGAAACATTTAAGTTCTCATGAAAAGTAAAATTATTTTTTTAGATTGCAAAAAAAAAAATTAGATAGTTCAATTAGATAAAGTAACTAAAATAAAACAGTAGGTATATCACATGAACCTGAAATGAGGATAGGAAAGATGAAAAATTATTTCTCTTATCTTCAAAATTTACATCTGTTATATTTTTTGATCATTTAAAAGCCTGAAAAAGTCAAATATATAAAATATACTCAAAGGAGCACAACACAAAGGGCAATAAATATAGTTACATAAAGCTGCAGTGACAAAGATGCAAGAGAAGTGTTTTGATTATTAAAATTACTGGTGCAAGTTAAATAATTTTTTGTTTGTTCAGAGTTTTATTTAATGAAAAAGAGATATGCAAAAAGGTTATTAGATAGTTTAATTAGTACGAAGTATGCAAATAAAATAGCAATTATATTACATAAATCTAAAATGAAGATGATAGAGATGAAAAAGCATTTATCATATAAAATACATCTTCGTAATTTATATCAGCCATATTTATTGCTTGTTCAGAAGCAAAAAAAGGTAAAATATAAAAGATATACTCTGAAAAATATAATACATAAGTGATAAATACAGTATATATACCTAAAACTGCAGTGATAAATATAAAAGAGAAGCATTTAGGTTATCAAAATTATTAGCACAAGTCAGATTATTTATTGTTCATTCAAAGGCCTAAATAATAAAAACAAAGTAGATATATTAAGTTTTCTAAAAGGCAGGATATAATAGATATACTCTGGAAAATACAACATAAGAGATAAAGTTATATTACCTAGAACTGCAATAACAAAGAAGAAGCATTTAAATCATTTAAATCATTAAAATTACTAGCACAAGCCAGATCATTTGTTGTTTGTTCAAAGGCCTAAATAATAAAGACAAAATATAATTTTTATGAGTTTGTTATTCTATATGTTTTGCATAACTAAATAGCAAATATTATGAAACTGTGTTGAAATATCTCACATAAGTATATGTTGGAGACAATAAGTAAGAATTAAAAATAGCATTAAAGTTTATATAATTCATTTTAGGGTTTTTTTTTGTATTGTATTACTCAAAAAGTGTGAAATTCAATAGAAGCTAAAAAGCTAATAGAAGAAAGAGAAATATAAAATGCTAATAGCAAAACTAGTATAAGTTCTATTTTTTTATAATACATAATATAATTAATGTAATTGTTATATGATTGACAAAAATCTGCATTGATTGTGTAATAATTACAGACCTGTGTATATACACTACATGTAAGATTAGGTTTTTCCTATAATTAAAGTAATCTTTTTGTGAATTTTTGTATTTTTATTAAATAAATTTTTTTGATATTAATATTAGCAAAATAAATATATGAAATATTGCAAAAGATTTTGCATACTAAAAATCTTTTGAAATAACTGTGTTTGGCATAAAATTATTTTAAAATAAAATAATTTCATAATATTGTAAAATAAACAAAATAATTTTAAAAATTTTGCAATAATTAAATCAAAAAATTGAAGTATATAGAGGTGTATCAATAAAAACTAAGCAAATTATTTTTAGTATTATTTTAAAATTTTAAATTACAATATCTTAACAACTATTAAACCAACTTTGATGAATTTTTTTTTTCTTTTAATTTTATAATTATATAAAATTAAAATACAATAATTTTTATCAAGTTTGATTAAATAATTGTTAAGATATTTTACTTTAAACTTTAAAAAAAATTTACTTAAAAAAAATTTGCTTGGTTTCTATTAACACATTCTCATATATTAAGAAATATTTAAACTAATTAAAAAGATTTTGAAATATTTTGAAAATTTTAAAATAATTTTGAAATATTTTGAAAATATCAAAATTATTTTAAAATATTTTGATAATTTTAAAATTATTTTGATATTTTCAAAATAAATTTTTTTTTATTTTTATTTTTATTTTTTTTTAATAATCTTATTAAGATCTTTTATATGTTTATATATATTTTTAAAAAATATTCTTAATATTTTAAAATTACTAAACCTCAACCTTATTCAGTCTATATATTTAAATTTTTTTAAAATGATTTATTATACTAATCTCTGTTAAGATTAAAGATTTTATTAGCTCTATTAAGAACTAGTTATTGTTATAAGTTCATATAATATTTATAAGTATTAGACTTTTAGTCTCATATTACATTTTACAACTTTAGTTATTTCAAATCAAATTCTAACTTATGTCTATTATCATATAGTTTTTTAACTACAGATTACTTGTCATTTTTAAAAATAAGTCTATTCTTGAACTTTCTAAGTTTTTAGTCTTATAGTATTATAGTTTTTTATTTTTATTTTTTTTTATTAAAGTGATCCTCTTTGATCATTTGACTTTTATTAATCACTTATTAGTAATGTAATTCTATAAACCATTATAGGAAAGAATACAATTAGCTATATATATAACTTTTTTATATTATTTATTTAAAAAGTCTGCTCAAAAATTCTCTACAATTGTTATACCTAATATCTTTGCTTGAGTATTCTACTTTAAACTCTTTAAACCTATAACTTGTGTTAACTTACTAGGTTATATCTAGATGCTCAGATCGTTATCTTAACCTTAGAATTAATTTATCTTTAAGGTAAACCCTTTAGAACCTTCTATACCTATTTTTATAACTAATCTAGATATTACTATAGCAAAACTAATACTTGTAGTTAGAGTTATATTATTTAATTATTGTGTTCTTATAGAGTTTATACAAATTCTAGCATCTATTTTATAGTATATTTCTAGTACTTTAGTATATCTTTGCCTTTTGTTCAGCCTTTTTACCAAACTCCTAATCCAGATAACTTATATAGGATTACGATCAATCTATTAGTATATCAGATTGGCCTAATATTCTTTTTTTTCAGTTTATTTTAGCAGTCTGGTTAGTAATACTTCTGAAACTTCCAATCCAGAGGTTTTTGTCTGTTTGTTTACTACAACTAGGTATTATAACCTTAGTATTTATTTCTTTAAGCTACTTTACAATAGAGTTGTTAAAAATCTAGCTATCTCTCTATTTGAGTCTTTCTAAATAGACTTTTTGTTATCCAATTTTAACAGATTTATATAGTCATAAGGACTTATCTAATGTTTGCACTACATGATTTGTCAGTTTGCATTCCTCTGTATAACAAGTTATACAAATGCTCTATAACCTGCCAGTTATGCTGATATAATTATCATTACAAGTATTCTAATCCAATCATTAGTAACAGCTGCTATAATACAAATATTATATAAGTAATTATTTAAATTTTCATTATTGATGAGATTTGAACATCTAATCTACTATTTGGAAAGTTGACAACCTAATCACTTCACTAGGTTACTACATCTCTTATAGTTTTTTATTTTTAAAAATATATTTTTATAATTGTTATTACTAGAATTTGAACTAGTACTCTTGCAATTTGTAATCTCAGAGTATAATTACTATGCTATTAACTCTAAAAATTAAATAATTTTATATTGATAAATTTTTTTTTATTTTTTTATAATGCCAAATCATAACTTATACTTTATTTAGTTTTTTACATTACTATTATATATAGTTATATTATATTTGTATTATTAAATTACTATTAGCTCTAGATATTCAATATAATATTACAACTATACTTTCTTATATACTTTTTATAGGTGCAGACATTTTGAGATAACAGAGTTGCAACTTTCACTACTAAAATTGCAACTTTTGTAGTATTAATGTAGATCATAATCATGAACACTCTCCCTGCTGATCACTTGTACACAAAACTGTAGAAAAACACTTTAGAAGTTTGCTAAAAAACGGCTGTCAAAACCAACCTTACAGGCTTAAGAAAAAAGATAGAGCTTGTG
>CAJVQA010008631.1:0-12791 GCA_910591915.1 Cetraspora pellucida
TTCTCTTTTCTTTATTTAATCTTTCTTTTATATGAACACCTTTTTTCATCTTATTTGTTATATTAGTCTTCTTCTTCCAGTCTTGTATTTTTTCACATCGAACTCTTCATACTTGGTCATAAAAAATGTTTCATACTATTCTTATGACTATGTTCATACACTTCTGTGTTGTCTGCTTAGTTAGAAGTCTTTTAAGTTTCTTTTCTACTTTAACCTTCATGAGTCTCTTTATTAGCACTTCTCTGTTTTCAATTTCCTTCACTTCTGATTTTTCAAATAGTGTTTCATATAAGACTTATAGTAGGATTCTGTTCTTCTCTTCTTCTTTGAACCCATTCTATGCTGCTGCTGTTGCAACTTTTTGAATCTGCTTCTACAAACTTTTTTTGTTTACTACAACTCGCTAGATGTGCCTGTATTTCTTTTTTCCCAACTTGGCATACTTGGCACTCTGCTGTTGTATATACTTCTAGCTTTTTTCTGTTTAACTCTTCAAGTATTAGCAGTTTGTTCATTATATACTTAACTGCTATGGCTTTTCTCATGCTAAGTTTCCTTAAAGTACAGTGGATTTCTTTTGTTCTATTTATTTATTTCTAGAAACTTGTCCAATTATATAATACATTTTCTAACTCTGGTTCTAGTGCTTTTATTAGAATTGTCTCTCTCTAACTGGCTTCAATCCTGGCATTTGCTATTATTTTATACAAAAGCCTTGCTGATATATCAATTTTCTTATTTTCCTACTCCAAGTAGTACTCTATTCTATCATTTATAACTTTATCTGCATGTATTAGATTCCTGCAGATTGCACCTTTTTTTGTGAGAGAATCTGCTCTATTATTCTATTTATCTTCACTATGACTTTTAACTTTAACTATTTCTGTCTTTATGTCCTTACTCTTGATAAGACCTACAATGTTCATTATCCACATTGCATTTTTCCTCTTGATGGTACTTTCATCTTCTATGTTTTGGATTACTCTGTTAATGTTTCTTAATGCAGTAATGCTATTAGTATATATTTCTATATTCTTTTCTTCTGAAATTGTTAAGATTGCTATTCATATTGCTGCTAGCTCTGCTATTGTTGCTGATAGCCATTCCTTGAGTCCAAATGCATTTTCTTCTTCTGGCCAGTCTTCTTTATCATCTACTTGTACCTAGCCAATACTCATTTTTTCTGTACTGTCTTCTTTTCTCTTCTTGTATAGTGCTCTATTAGTATAAATAATGTACTTTTATTTGTCTCTTCTCTTGTTTCGCATTAGGATTTCTGTTAATTGATTTGTAATTATATTACTTAACTCTTGTTTCTTGATTAATTCTATTTCTAGTTATTCTGCTAGTCTTAGTTCTAATAGTTTCATTTTCTCTCTTTTCTATTCTTCTATTCTTCTATTTTCTAGTAACTGCTCTAATGTTGCATTTATCTTGTTGTTTATTTTTTCTATAAGTAATTCTGGAACCACTTTTATGTTCTGATTTCATTTTATCCATCTTTCACACTTGTCTGCTGTCTGTTCTGATCTACTTTCACAACCTTTATATAAACTTATTTCTGTATATATTTTATCTTCTACTTTATGCATTAGCCAATGTTCTGCTAACACTTTCTTCTTCTTTTTCTTGATCGCTTTGCTAAATTGCTAGTTGTGTTTTGGTCCATGTATGATCTATTTCTTTTTTCTTCAGTCTTCTGACATCTTTGTTCATTTAATCTTTAGCACCTGTGTATTGTAGCTGTTTGTTTTGTATTGGTCTTGTATTTCTCTGCTTGTTTGTATTTTCGGCATTTTTCTTTCTATTTCACTAAACTATTTGGCTTTTTTTCCTTTATATGATAGACCTTAAAGACTCTTGAGCTGTTTCAATGTGATTAAGCTATTATCTTTTATATCTACTAGCTGGTTCACATATAATATTTCTCATTCGTTTATTGTATTACCACTTGCTATTCATGTTTTTACTTCTAGTATGTCTTTAATTTGTCTAACATATCTGTACACTTTCTATAACCATTTTACTGCTTTGATGCTTATTTCTATTTCTTTTGCTTTCATTATTGTTTAGCATGCTAGATTGTTCTTCCAAAACTTTTTGCATTCTAATTTGCTTTCACTATGCCAGATGTCTTTTGTTAGACCTGCTTTCTAATATCCTTGAGCAATCCTAAGTCTTGTTAATTTACCTAAACTATCTTGTCTATTAAGTTTTGCAAAGATACTACTGATTTGCTTAGTTGTTATTTCTTGGCTTAGTGATTTGCAATTGCCTAGGTCCTTGTATTCGATTATGCAATTGCTTGATGTCTTCATCATATTGCATTTATGTTTAGCCAGGCACATTAATGGTTGATGTATTTTATCGATCATTCTTTCTGACATCTTTGTTAATTGTAAAAGATATCCAAGTTTAGAAATTATTACTGCATTGTTTATGTATACAATTTGGCCTATTGTTATTTTCTTGTATCTAAGATCTTTGACTATTTGGCTAACTATTTCTTTTGCTTTTTTACATAGTAGTGCTTCTCTCATTTTGCTGTTTAACCAGATTCCTAGTGATCTTACAATCTTGTTTTTGGGTTCTTCTATTATTTTGTTATAACCAAAGATGATTTTTTTTTCCTTTTTTTTAATTTTCATATTCATTATTATAAGCTTTGATTTGGATCTATTTATTTCAATATCGTTTGCCTTGAAGAACTTCTCTGCAATGCTCAGAATATTTAGCATTTGCTCTTTGCTATTTGCAATCCATGTTGTGTCATCTGTATATGCGATTGCTGTTTATCTATATCTTGTGATATTGTTGCTGTGTACTCTTTCTGCTATTTCTTGTTCTACTATGTAGCCTAGTGATTCATCTTCTTGTATTTTTTCTAACAATAGGTTATATAAAAGATGCCAGATTAGCAGTGAGATCACCTCTTCTTGATTTATTTCATCTCCTGCTATTATCTCTTCTGTTAGGCTATAAGCTATAATAACTCTGAGTTTCCATTTACAGAAGATGTTGCTTATATATTCTCTTGTTTTTGTGATATCTTTACTCTTTTTAATGCCCACTCTAGGCTTTCTAGTGGAACTGAGTCAAATGCCTTTTTCATGTCTTGCAATAGTATCTACACTTCTTTATTCTTCTCTTGTGCTTCCTCTATTATCATATTTAGTATATGTATAGGTTGCTCTGTGAAGTTGCCTGAAAGACCTGCAAAGTTTGGCCTTTTAAGTATGTTTTTTTCTGTAAACACTCTGGCTAGTCTTCTTGTTATTACTTTTGTAACAACTTTTTTGAAGGTTTCAATTAATGCTATTGGTCTGATGTTGTTTAAACAATATTCCCAATTTGCATCTTTTGGAATTAGATATATTTGTGCTATTTTCTACTTTTTTGATATATCTTCTTTTTTAATAATCAGATTCACAAATGCTCTAAAGACCTTCTGCGATTTCTTTTCTGCTCATTTTATTAGTATATAGCTTATGCTTGAAATTTCTGGAGCTGTGTTTGTCTTGAGCTCTCTTAGTACATCTTCTCATTCTTTTTCTTTTATTTTTTCTTCTAATTTTTTGTATCATGCCTTATCAATCCATTTTTTTGGCTTATATATTTCTTTTCATTCTTTTGTCATTTCTTTTAGTTTGGTTTTCCTTTTCCTAAATTGGTTTTTGTAATGTGCTGCCAAACAACTTAGGACTGTGTTTGGCTCTGATATTAGGTTCACTTCTTCTTTATTTTGTGTTATGAATCTGTCAAGAATAATCTTCTTATATAGTCTGTTCAATAGGCTACAAATTATTCATTCTTGATTAGTTTTAATCATTTTATATCTTTTGTTTATATTTTCTTCTATTTATTTTCTTTGTGCTCATTTTCATTCTTCTCTTCTTGTCTCTCTAATTATTCTTTGCCAACCTTTAATATCATCTATCCATGCCTCTGACCATTGTTTGTTTAGTTTTGGCAATGTTATTCCTAGCTCTTTTCCTATGTTTTTAAGTTTATTGTTTATTTCAATTTCTTCTTCCTCTTTTACATCTTGATTCTTTCTACTCTTTGCTTTCTTAATTATTTGTTGAAGTTCAATAATATGTTTGTATTGTTTTGTCTTTTTCTGATCTTGTCTTCTGTTTGCTTTTGTGTTAAATATCTTCTTTCTCGGAATTTGCTTGTTTGCTGTTTCAATTATGGTCTCTTCTATTGCATCTCACATTCAGTCAAGCCTATCTGTATTATAATCTATTTCTGCTTTATTGTCTTCTATTTGACTTAGTATTTTTTTCCCTTCTAGCTAATTTTGCAGCTCTCTTGCATACTCTTTTAGTTTTCTTGTTTTGTCTCATTATATAGATATATTGTTCTTGTTTGGTTTTTCCATTTGATTTCTGCCTTGCTACAGTTTGTGATTACATGTTCTATCTATACTTCTGCTATTATTATTTTGTGATCACTGTTTGTTAGGCCTTTTGCTTCTTCTATGTTCACTTTCTGTAAGCCTGTTGCAAATGTTTCTGATAGTTAGATGTAATCAATTCTTGTTGCAGCCTTCTGATTTAACCACATGTATGCTTTTTTTGCTAGGTGCATGTTTCTAAATGAGTCTACAAAGTTTTGTTTTTTGAGCTAACTAAATATTGGTAGTTTTTTGTAGCTTAATGTTTGTGGATGTTGTCTATCTAATACATTGTCTACTGTGTGGTTAAAGTCACCTAATATAACTATTTCCATGTATCTTTTTTTGTTTGTTACTATCTCTACAATTCTTTGCTAGATTTTTTTGCTAATCGATTTGTCATTTAGTAGAATATATACTTCTAATACCACTAATTCTAGTTGTTTAAAATATAATCTCACCTCTAGCAAGTATTTGCTAATTCTGTTGACTGCTTCTACATGCTTTTTCTACCCTTCATCTATTAATATTCCTATGCCTGATCCTTTTTTCTTGTCTATTGTTGCACTAGTTTAGTAACTCTTGTACTGTGTACTGCAATTATATAGTAAAAACTTTTCTTCTTTTTTTGTGATATTTGTTTCTGTTATTTTTACTATTGTAAGATCTTCTTCTCTTGCCTATTCTATAAGGGTTTCTATCTTCCAACCTCTGGTTTTCAGTTTATTAATATTGTGATATGCAATTTTGATTTTTTTTCTTCCTTGTTTCTATTTTTCTTTTAGATATTTATGTTGTGTTTCTATATCTACTTCTTTTTCTTTCCTTTTTTTCTTTGTTTCTCTTTTGTAGCCAGAAGATGTTTCCATGTTGCTTTTTTCATAGTTCCTCCTTTCTTCATGCACAAATTCTTCAATCTCCTAGTCTATACTCATTAGTTTAACTAAGGCACCCTTAGGAGTGATCAGCCAGACTTCCCTCTGTTATATCTTTTATATCCTCTAATCTCTCAAGTCTTTTTAAAATTCGCCTTAGGATGTTGCTTATATCTGAGATTTCTTCTTGTGCTTGAGACTTTGTTTTAGCTATTTTTCTTCTGTAAAGTCTGTCTTTTCTTTTAAATAAGTTTAATTATTTTGATTCATTTTTTACAAATAGATCTTGTATGTCATCTCTGCTTGTTGTTATCCAATCTTCTACTTTTTGGTATTGTTCTCTTTTTTTCTTGTTTGAGCTTGGCCCGTGTTCTTGTTCTTCTCTCTTATTGATGTTCTCTTCTATATCAAGGACTTGGCTAAACCTTTTCTAGCTTCTTTCTCTTCTTTGTTTAAAGCTTTCTTTTTATTTTGTTTTTTCTGTTTCTTTTTTTATTCAGTGAAGCCAAAAATTGTTAAACATGAACAGTTTTGATTGGACTAATTTCATATTTTCTTTTGATGCAAACATAACTATTGCAGTTCTTTTTTGATTTTCATTTCTATTTGAAGGTATATGAACTAATTTAACTTTTTTGTTTTTTAAGCTTCGTAATAGTAGGACTTCTGAGATACTTTCTGGTAATTCTGTTAATTTTGTTGTATATTTTTTTTGTTTTTCTCTTGCTTTGTAGTTCTCTATTTCTTTGGTTACTCATACTAATTTGTTATTGTTTACTAATATAGCTCATGGTATGTTTTTATGTATTTCTTCTATTTGTACTATTGCTAAAGCCTTATATTTGAACCTTTTAATTCTTATTACATGGGCTTTCTGAAATCTTTTGCAGATGTATTCTACTTCTCTTTTGTTTATATTTGTTGGCAAGTTCCAGATTGTTAGATATTTTGCATTCTTTAATTCTTCACTTGTTCTATATTGGATTTTATTTATCTTTGTTACATTCTTCTTCCACTTAGATTCTTCTTTTTTGGTTCTTGCTTAGTAGTTTTTTCTCTTCTGATGTCTCTTATTATATTGCACTTGTTTCCTTCTGCTACCTTTCTCTTTCTCTTCTGATATCATTTTATGCCAGTCATTCTCCTTTTTGCTAATTCTTTGTATTACTTCTCTTCTGTCATACTCACAATCGAAATTCACTTCTATCTATAGGTTACCTCTTTTGAAGATTTCTCTAACATCTTTAATGTGTACATTGTTTCTTAATGACTATTTGATAAACATCGTCTGCTCTTCTTTTGTCTTTCTAGGCATATTGTGTACTGGTATGTTAGCAAGTAGGCTATTATTTTGGTTACAGCCTCTCCTTCTTGGAGCCCATATGCTTTCTTTTAAAGGTTCTCCAACTATGTCAATTTCTTTTTCGATTTCTATTTCAGTATCTTTTTGATCTTAGTCTTCTCTTTGTTCTTTTTTATTTTTTTTTTGTATAGGCAGATTTTCATTTACCTGATTGATATTTACTTGACTTACCTTTATACTTATTCTTTTTTGCAAGTTTTCAGTCTTGTCTTGTACTTTCTTTTCACCTACCTTTTCGATTTCTATCTTTTTCTCTTGTTCTACTTTATGTAGTTTTTTTTGTGTTTTAGTTAAGCATTGTTGTACCTCTTTTTCTTTATTTTGCATTTGCCCTATTTTCAGCTCTATTATTATGATGTTTTTGTTCTGTTTGGTGATATTGATCTTTTTATCTGGCTGTTCTTCTTCTGATCTCTTGATTATCTCTCTAGTTATATATAGCAATGCAACCTCTACTGGGTCCTGTTCTGTTAGCATTGCTACAACTTCATCTTCTTTGTCTGGTGTCACATATCTGTTGTCTGCTTAGTTGAAAAACACTTTATTATATATGCTATTTGCTACCTAGTATGCTCTTTTAATATAGATTAACATCAGGCTTTCTTTCAGAATTTGTGCATTGTTCATATTTAGTCTAATTCTTTGTATTTCCTGTTTATTATTTGTTGTTTTGGAACTTTTCATGCTTTTGTCTGTCACAGTTCTAATTGGATCTTTTTGTGCATCTGTTGATATACATGTTTGTTTTGTTATTTATTCATGTATTACTGTAATCTACAGATCTATGTTTCTAGGTCTCAGAGAGTTTCCCAAAATTTCACTTTTCAAAGTGCTGACTAAGGTGTTTTTTTCTCTGTAACTTTTACTAAACTATTTATTTCCTTTTTATTACTTTTGCTATATCTTTTTTGTAAGCTCTATCTTTTTTTCTAGACTTACGAAGTTAGTTTAGACAGTCATTTTTAGTAAACTTTTAAATGTTTTCTTATAGATTTTGTGTACAAGTGATCAGCAAGAAGAGTTCAATTTTGATTTTGAATTTTATTAATTTAATTATATACTAATATATAATTTTTAGATTAAAATTTTATTAATTTTCAAGTAACAGGTCTAAAGTTCAAATTCTAGTATTAACAAAAATTTAAAATTTTTTTTGTGTTCTAGTTAACTAACTATCTTTCATTATTTGTTATAATTAAATATCTGTTACTTATTTTATATTAGTATAACTAAAAAGTTATATAGCATTTATATAATAGTTGTATTTTGTACAAAGAAATATAAACTAGTATTAAGCAGTATAAACTTATAATAAGTTCTTATAATTATATAAATTATAGAAACTAAAAAAACAGAAGCTTATTTAAAAATCTAAATAGAGAAGTAATCTAAACTTTAATAATATTACTGTAAACTAAACTAAGAAAACAGAACTAAAACTTATAAAACCAAGTTATATGCTAATTTTTGGAAAAGCATATTGTAACTAGTTAGGCTGCTGAAATTCTAAAAAAATAATAAAAGAAAAGTTATATGTTAGAAAATATGTAAATCAAAAATATAATTATATCTACTTTTTTGAATTATTTAGACTAAAAGTTAAATTAAATACCAAAATAATAAAAATATGTTATAAAATAAGTATTAGAATTAGAATAAACTCTACAAGAACATAGCAGTTTAATAGTCTATTCTCAAACTCTTTATACAAATCTTTTATATAAACTTTAACTAAAATTCATCTATACAAAAACATTTATAACTATTTATTTTACTAAGTTAACTTGTCTTTGGCTCTTAAATAAACTTGTTTAGTACTATATTTTATATTTATTTTAAAAGTTTTAAGTTTTTAAGATTTAAACTTATTAAGAAAATATGCTAACAGTCTTTGGTCTTCAGAAATTACAAATTCTAATTTTATACAAAAGTTATTGTTACAACCTACTTTACATTTTTAATCAAAAGTATAAAGTGTATTTTTTGATTAAAACAAGCTTTAAATAAAGATTTTTGATCTAATATTGATTAAACTACAGTCCAATTTAATTTTTACTCTCTTATAAAAATTATTTTTTTTATTTTTTATCCTTATTCTAGTTTGCTTATCTTTATATATTTTTTGTATAACATCAAATTATTTCTTAATTTATATTTAATTAAATTTATACTAAATTTATTAATATATCTTTAAATAGAACTTTATATAATACACAATCTACTTTTTTCTATATTTAGTTCTAATTAATTTAATACAAAAGTTATACTTTGTATCAATACTATGCTATACTGATAATTATTATTTAGTTATACTTATTATCCTAGTTATTTTAAATTATATTTTGGTAATATCTTATTATATAAAATTATACAAACCTATATTAAGCTATACTTTATACTAGAATCTTTATATTTTCTGTTACTTATGCAAAATTAAATACTTATAATTTTTTTACTTATTTTTTTATTTAATAAAATATTTAAAAAATAACTACTTTTACAATAATTAGTCAAAAAAAAAACTCTTTCTTGTTTCAACCAGATCAGAAAAGGTAAACAAAAAACAATAATTATAAACTCAACAAAAAGAAACCAAAACTTATCAAATAAGATACTAACAAAGGCCAGAGCCCTTGTTCTAAGAAAAAGAAAGCTTCCTCTTAGAGTGAAGCCACTGTCAACAGAAAAAATCTTTAAAATACAAAAACTCAACCTGAAGGAGAAAGAAAATATAGACAACCTTCTTGCCAAAAAAATGAACAACATAGATAACAAGCTTATTTCAACAACTCAAATAAACATGAAACCAACAAAAGATAAAGATCTAGTACTAGTAGCGATAGTTCAAAATGATGAAGACTGGCTAGAGAATATGATCCAAAGTAAAAAAAGTGCCTGGGCTTTAGAAAACATGTTCAGATATAAAAAAGAAACAGATGTTCAAAATGAAAATAACAACAAAGATAGTTACATGCCAGACACAACAACAGAAACACATGCTATTACAAAAGCCCAACCTGCAGGCAAGGTTACTCAAAGCTATGCTTCAGTAACCAAACAAGACACAAACTTGATAGCTAAATTGAAAAGAAGAAAATCTACTTTTGTTGCTTTTTCATCCAGAAATCAAGTTAGATCTAAAAATAACAATGCACTAATTATTGAAATTCCTAATCTTCATAATTCTCTAAATGAAATTATGACCTCTTTACATGAAGAATTAGGAAAAGACATAGTAGCTGCTAAGCAGCACTTTAGAAAAGGCCTAAGATCTCATCTCGAAATCATATTTGTAAACTATGACTGACTGGCATATTATCCAACTAAAGGAGTCAAGATCTTTAATAAAACCTATTATAGGTATATTCTTACAGATGCATGCAAGTCATTTCTTCTAGTCAAAGTAAGAAATGTTTCTTTAGGCACCAAAGAACAAGTCTTTATTTTAGTTAAAGAAGTCTTTAAAAATTTTGAAAAAATTGACTCAATCAAACCATTACTAATCGAAGGTACCCTATACATGACAGACCAATGGATTGTTATTTTTAATAATACAGATGACTTAGAGCTAGAACAGAGAATCTCTTACTTCACATACATTGAAAATAATAGAGTTACTATCAAATGAAAGAAGGCCTCAAAAGTATGCTACTTTTGCAACCAAACAGGATATATCAAAAAGAATTTTTTATAATTCCAAGAGGCAAAGAAGTTAAGACAACACTTTCAAGAACTTAAAAACAAAAAGAAGAATCTAAACAAAACACCAATTGTGGCTACTTTAGAGACCCAAATGGATATGAACAAAAAAAATCTTATAGTTCAAGAAACTACAGATCATGTTAATACAGAGATGACACTTAATCAAAAACAAACAACAGAATCAGATGAGAATCCTGTTGCAAACAAAATAGATGCTGAAACAGAATTACTTACAGAAAATGAACCAATCATGGATGCTTGCCCCACTAACTCAGTTCTGAAAAACCATGATACAAATCAAATAACTGACCATATAATTAATCAAGAAAGCTCTGAAAATGTAGCCTTTATACTAGTAGTAAGAAAAAGAAGAAAACACAAAAATGCAAAACCTTATAGCGCAGCCAACAAGAAAAACCAAAATAATGATCCTAAACAAAGAGCTTAAGGAAGCTCTAAAAATTATTAATTCTTATAAACAATACATCAATCAAAATTGCCACCTTAAATATTAAAGAACTAAATAACCTAGACAAATGACTTAGAATACTAACCTTGTTAAAATCATATAAACTAGATATTATTCTTCTACAAGAAGCAAACATTTTTAATACTACAACACAGCAATTTCTAAAAGATCAATAGTCTTTTAACTCAATCTGAACAGGCAGAAAAGCAATATTAGCAAGCAACAAGAAGATAAAGTTTCAGAATACCAAGAAGCTTTATGAAGACAGAGTTATCTCCATCTGCTTTATTTTTAAAAAACTTTTCTTTCACATAATTAATATATATGCACTATCAAACACCTCAGACAGAGCTGCATTTTTCAACAAATGAAACATAGACAAAAAACAAAACATAA
This sequence comes from Cetraspora pellucida, assembly GCA_910591915.1. Classification (NCBI taxonomy): domain Eukaryota; kingdom Fungi; phylum Glomeromycota; class Glomeromycetes; order Diversisporales; family Gigasporaceae; genus Cetraspora; species Cetraspora pellucida. Next base: position 11,205 of record CAJVQA010008631.1, read on the forward strand.
TCAACATTATAGCAAGAGATCTAAATACAAACTTGAATCTAAAAATAAACAAAAAGAGTTAAGCAACTTCTCAGAATGATCCTTCAAGACATCTGTTAAAAGAAATAACAAAAGACTATATTGACTCAGCCTTCTTTTCTTCACAAAAACCTTTTTTTATATTCCATCAAAAAACACACAATGGTCAAATTATCACTACTCGGTTAGACTATATTTTTATAAATAAAAATTATAGTCACTTTAAATTAGAAACAAAAACAAGATTTAGAAACTCAGACCACCTTTTGGTTGAATGCACTCTAAATCTAAAACAGAAACCTAAACATTCTACTATCTGGAGATTTGATCCAAACTCCTTTAAGAACTCTCTGTTAAAGAAAGAAGTACTAGAAGAAATTAAAAATGCAACCTTAGCATAAGATTGGGATATGCACAAAATCTATATCAAATTGATTATTAAAGCTTTCAAAAAACCCAAAGCCTCAGAAAACAAAATTGAAAGACTAAATAAGAAAATCTGTCAAATAAAAGAAACATTGACAAGAACTCCTAACCAAACATATCTTTACACTTCACTAGATATACTAAACTCACAAATTCAAACAGAACTAGAAGAATTAGCAAACAGATAGCAATGTCAATCAAAGGCAAACTGGATAGAATTAGGAGAAAAATCTACCAAATACTTTTACTTATGCTTTAAAAGTAGAAACTTATACTCAGCAACAACAGAAATACAAATATCTTTAACTCAAAAACAACACAATGATAAAGAAATTCTCAACTATATCAAAGAACAATATACTATAATTTATAACAAGGAAACTATCAACAATGAAATAGCAGAACAAATCACTAAAGAGCTTCTGCAAGTCTCTGATCAGATAAATCACAAGCTAACTAATTATATTTCTCAAGAAGAAATTTCATTAGTTATCAGTTTACTACTGAACAATAAATCCCTAGGCCTAGATAGACTTACCTATGAGTTTTACAAACTCACAGAAGAACAAATTACACCAGTTCTTGAACTGATTTTTAATCAAATCTTAAATATAGGAACAATGCCTCTATCATAGTGCAAAAACCTAATTACTTTAATATCAAAGAAATCAGAAGAGCTTTATAATATAAAGAATTGAAGACCAATATCTTTAGTGAACTGTAATGCAAAAATTTTCATGAAAATCATATTAATAAACTAAACAAAAGGGTGTAGTGACTTAGTGAAGTGGATAAGTTGTCATATCCCCAAGTGGTAGGTTGTGAGTTCAAAACCCATCAATGGCGAAATTTGAATAATCACCTATGTAATATATAGATGGTATTATGGCAATGGCATTCTGTTGATCAGTTGGGATAAGATATCTGTAACTATGGTCGCATCAGCATGACTTGCAGGTCTGGGGCATCTGTGTAACCTGTTACACAGAGGAATGCAAACAGTACTGGGTGGTGTAAACCTAAAATAAGTCCTCAGGCCATGTAAATCCGTAGAACTAGGAAGCTGAAGCCCACTTGGAAATTCTGAGCAGAGAGGTAACACAGATCTTTGACAGTACTACTGTAAAGGCTAGACCTAGGAAA
>CAJVQA010008632.1:0-12790 GCA_910591915.1 Cetraspora pellucida
TGGATGCAGGATCAGAGTGTTTAAATAGAGGATCTACAGGTGAGTTCTAGGTATAGCAACTAGTGTAGAACCTTCAGATGGACTACTTAAATTAGACAATAACTAAAGTTGTACGAGTGGCTAGTTGTACACTCTTTTTGTAATTGCCTTTGCATCTGTACATATACAGGCACTGACCAACTTACACTATTAGTAAAATCCTGGATCACATATACTTACCTTAACATTTAAAAAAAAAAAAAAATTATTTGCTTTTAGTAACAAGTCTTCAAAGTTAAACAAATCAGACCTAAATTTGGCCTAATTTATCTGATTTTAAAAACTTACACTGGTAGCAAATATATAAAAAATACAAATAGAATCTATATGCTAAAAGTAAATTTATTATATTAATAATATATACTAATTTTAGTTTAAGCATCAATTGTATAATATTGTTTTTATAAACTTTAAAATTTTTAAAATTAATTAGATTTTTTTTTACACTCTAATGCTATTTATGCTAATATATTTTTTTAGTTTTAAAATTTCTTATTATTGTATATATAATTTTTCAGACTTTTGTTTTTATTAAGGATTTTTTTTAGCTTATTGTTAAGTCTAATTTTAAAAATAATTTTGTTATATTGGTTTTATTTTTTTTGTATTTATTTGTTGCTTATCTGTATTGTTCTATTTTTTATTTTTTATTTGTGTTTATAATTACTAGTCTAGATTTTTTTATTTATTTAAATATCATTAAACTTAAAGAATTTTTTTGATATTTGAATTGTTCATTTCATTTGTTCTTTATTCTTGGCAATTCAAGTTGTATTGTCTGTATAAGCTACAACTAAATATATTTATTTTATTTTCTTATATAATTAAGATAAAATATCTATTTTTGCTTTATATTTTAGGCTTAAATCTGCTTGAATTCTTTTAAGCAATGAGTCATAAAATATTCTTTATTTTAAGAGTAACAAAACTTTATTTTGTTTAATTCTGTTCTTAACTTATATGTCTTTATAGTTCTTTAATATATAATAATTTTAGATTATCTGTTTTTAAACAAATTTAATATAAACTTAATAATTCTTTTTAACATTTTATATTATTTTTATTGCTAGTTCTAATGCTTGTAAAGATACTAAATTAAATAGCTTTTTTATATTTTGAAAAACTAATAATAGTTTTTTATTATTGTTTTTGGCATCTTCTATTAATATATCAATAATATGTATTAGTTCTTTTGTTAAGTTGCCAGAAAGATATATGAAATTAAAATTTTTAAATATTTTTTTAATAAATACTTATTAGCTTATTTGTTAAAATCTTTGTTATATATTTTCTTAAAGTTTTTAGTAATGCAATAGGTTTGACATTGTTTAAATTATATTGCTAATCAGTTTTTTTAGATATAGAATATATTTGTACTATTTTTTATTTTTTTAGCAAAATGTTTGTTTTTATATATATTTTTGCAAAAACTAAAAATTTTTTGTATATATACTCTTGCTATTTGTATGTTTATAAGCAATTTTTATAACTCCTAAAGTTATATTTTTTTTAACCTTGTTAACATTTTTAATTATTTATCTGCTATAATGTTTTGAATTATATTTTTGTACTAGTTTGATTATAATAATATTTGAGATTTGTAGATCTTTCTTTATTTACTATTTAAGATTTTCTTTTGAAATTTTAAAGTCTTAATTGGTTTTAAAAATGTTTTTTTGTTTTGTTAAGTATTTTTAATAGGTTTATTAATAATTTTTTGCATCAGAGGTGTAGTAACTTAGTGAAGTAGATAAGTTGGCAATCTACCAAGTAGTAGGTTAAAAGTTCAAAACCTACTAATAATGTAAATTTAAAAAACTACCTATGTAATATTAATATTACAAAAAATAAGTAGTATTATAGCAATAGCAATCTGTTAATTAGTTGAAATAAGATACCTGTAACTATAGTCACACCAGCATAATTGATAGATTATAAAGCATTTGCACAATGTTAAGTTATACAAAGAAATACAAACTAATATCATATAGTGCAAATCCAAAATAAGTTCTTATGACTATATAAATTCATAAAAATAAAAAGCCAGAACTTAGAAAATAAATATCAATATAAAAAAAATTAGGTAAGCAAGAATTTTGATAAGAAGTATTACCAACTAGACCACTGAAAGTCTTAAACTAAAGGAAAAGAATCTTAAAAGAGCAAACTCTTGGGATACTAGAAACAGGTCATAGTCTTTCTAAACTATTTGAATTAAGAGTTCGAAAACTAAAGCAAGATATAGCTAAGTACTAGAAATATGCTATGAAGTTAGTACTAAGATCTAAGTAAACTTTACAAAAGTGAGTCTTGTTAACAAAGATTAAATATAGATAGTTAGTTAGCAAAGAGCCCTCTGGAACTCTACAGTTAGGTAACATATTTTAAAATATATAATGGCTTAACAAACATACAAACAGAGAGGTTAGAGTTAGATTAAATAGCACTTTGATGTACAGAAACTTGTATACTATCTGCTAGTGTAATATAAGAATCATCTTGTACAAATTATATAATTATAAATGAATTTACAATAAAGGCAATAACTGCCAATAACTAAAGATCTTAGTAAAAGCAAAAAAATAATAATAATAATTTTTTGCATCTATTTATATTCATATAAGTCTATTTATTTAAACTTTTTTGCTTAACCTGTTAAGTAAACTTATAAGTATTTTTTCTGTTTATCATTAATTATTTAATATTTTTTTCTATATTTCTTTAATTTTTTTTTTTAAAATCTTGACTTTACTTAATCTTTTTATATAAAATATTTTTTACTATTCTTTAAAATCTTATATTAATTCTTAAATTTGATTTCTTAATACTAGTTTAATATATATTTTTTAATACTAATTAATATATTTTATTTTTTTAATAAGTTTTTGTATATTATTATTTATAAAATCAAATCTAATATTTATTTTTTGCTAATTTTAATTCATCTTTTTAATTATGATAATATTTTAATAAGTTTTGTTTTTTTATTTGCTTTTTATATTTTCTATTATATTAAATATTCTTTTTTAAAAAGTGTTTTTTTTGCAACTGTTTGTATGCTATTGCAAATAATATCTCATCAGCTATTTAGTTTATTTTTCATATTTGTTAACTATTTTTACTATTTAGTTTATGCAATATGTTTTTAAGATCTTGAATATTAATTTTTTTAGTTATCAATTAAGCTTTAATTTGTAGTTTTTTTAATCTTTTTTTGTTGCTTTATTATATAAATATATTATTTTTTGTTGACAAAATTTTTTTAGTTTTGCTAATCCCTATATAGCTAATATATGTTTTAAATTTATTTTTACTAATACTACATTGTAATTACTATTTGTATATACCTATTTCTTGTATTTCTATATTATAAAGCCTATATGTCAAGTTTTTTGTTATTTATATTTGATTTATTCTTAAACTTGTATTTCTACTTATATAAAAGAATTCTTTTAATTTTGAATTTACTGTTTTATATATATTATAAAACTTTTGTTTTGCTAACTATTTGAGATAAAAATCTTGTTTTGTTAATTTCTGTTTTGGTTTATCTAATCTATCAAGTTTAGTATTAATTATAATATTATAAGTTTTTTATTATTATTACTTGTGTTTTTTATAATTACTTAATAGTTTTTATATTATTGTTTTTTAAATTTTTTTTTATTTTTTATTAATAAATTTTTTTTTTTTAACCTTAAGCAGTTATGCTAGTATTTTATTAAGATTCTTAAAACTATATACATTTATAATTACATAGAATTTTTCAATACTTAGGTCTAGCATTACTTGGCTATCCTATTAGTACCTAAGTGCAACCTGCCATACTATCTTAGTTAGAGATAGACGGCTTGTTTAACTATTTAAAGCTATATCAGAAGGGTCTTTCCCTTCTGTAACAAGTATATCAATTGTCTTCCAAGCTTCTTTTTTTATTTAGTTCATTTTTTCTATTTTTTTTCCTTTTCTTCTTTCTTTGTTCATTCATCTTTCTTTGTTCTTTTTTCTGACTTTATTTTAATTTGAGCACCTTTTTTTCATTTTGCTTATTATATTTATCTTCTTTTCCTATTCTTGCATTTTTCTATATTAAACTCTTTATACTTGTTTGTAAAATGTATTCTATACTGTTTTTGTTATTATTTCTATGTATCTCTGTGTTGTCTGTTTATCTAAAATCTGACTGATTCTTTTTTCTACTTTGTTTGTAGTTAGCCCTTTTATTAATGCTTTTCTGTTAATAATTTCCTCTGCTTCTGTTTTTTCAAATATTGCTTCATATAGTACTTGTGATAGAATTCCGATTTTTTTATTTTCTTTAAGACTGTTCTATACTGTTGGCTGTTGCTATCTTTTGAATTCTCTTTTACAGACTTTTTTGTTTACTGCAGCTTGCCAAATGTGCCTGAGTTTCCTTTTCACCTGCTTGACATACTTGGCAATTTGAAAATGTATAGATTTCTGGTCTTCTTCTGTTTAATTCTTCTAGTGTTGATAGGTTATCTATTATGTATTTGATTACTGTTGCTTTTTTTGTACTAAGCTTTTTTGTTGTGCAGTATATACTTTTTGTTCTATTCATCTCTTTTCAAAAGCTTGACCAATTATATTGAATGTTCTCTGTTTCTGGTTTTAATGATCAAATCAGATTTGTTTCTCTCCAACTGGCTTCCACTCTAGCATTCACAACTATTTTGCAAAGAAGTCTTGTTGGTATATTAACTTTTTTGTTTTTCCATTCTAGGTAGTACTCTATTCTGTTACATTTGATTTTCTCTATAGATATTGCCTTTTACATATTGCTCCTTTCTTTATAAGTGCATCTGCTCTGTTATTTTACTTATCATTGCTGTAACTCTTAACTTTAACTAGTTCAATTCTGTTACTCTTGTTTTTGACTAAATCTACAATATTCATTATCCATATTGCATTTTTCTTTTTAAGAACTTTGTTGTCTTCTAACCTTTGAATTGCTCTGTTAATCTTCCTTAGTGTCACAAAACTATTTATATATACTTCTATATTTTTTTTCTTTGAGACAGTCAAAATTGCTGACTATATTGCTGCAAATTCTGCTGTTGTTGCTGAAAGCCAGGCTTCAAGTCCTAATGCTGTTTCTTCTTTTGGCCAATTTTCTTTATTATTGATCTATGCCCAACCAATGCCATCTTTTCTATACTATTTTCTTTCTTTTCTTTATATAATGCTTCATCTGTATAAAAGATATACTTGTCTTTGTTTCTCATCTTGTTTCTTGTTAGGACTTCTATTAAGTAAGCTATGATTTTACTATCTAATTTTTGTTTTTTAATTAATTCTATCTCGAGTTTTTCTATTTGTTTCAGCCCAATTAGTCTTTTTTCTCTTCTTTTCATTTCTTTATCATTCTGTTTTCTAATATCTGTTCTGATATTGCATTAATCTTGTTATTGCCTTTTTCTATTAGTGTTTCTGAAACTGCTTTTATATTATTGTTTCATCTTATCCACCTTTTACAATTATCTGTTAATTGTTTTGTTCTATTTTTACACTCTTTGCATTTACTTATTTCTGTATATATCTTTCCTTTTACCTTCTGCAAAAGCCAATGATCAGCTAAAATCCTTTTCTTTCTTAATATCTTGCTAAGTTGTTGATTGTGTTTTGGCCCATATATAATCCACTCTTTCTTTTTTTTGTTTTCAAATATCTTTGTCCAATTAATCATTAGTGCTTGAGTATTGTAGCTATTAATTTTGTATTAGTTGTATATCTTTTTGCTTGTCTATTATTAACATTTTTTCTTCTATTTTATTAAACCATTTAGCTTTTTTCCTTTTATATGACAGTTCTTGAAAACTTTTAAGCTGTCTTCATATGATTAGACTCTTTCTTTTCATGTTTATAAGTTGGTTCATGTATAGTAAGCTTTATTCATTTATTGTACTGCTACTTGCTGTCCAAGATTTGGGTCTAACTAAGTCTCTTATTTTTGTTTCATGACTGTATACTTTCTACAGATGGTTTTTTGCTCTGATATTTATTCTTATTTCTTTTGTTTTGACTATTGTCCAACAAGCTAAGTTATGTTTCCAATACTTTGTTTCTTTTGGCCTTCTTTTAGACTCCCAAATGTCTTTTATTAGGTCATTTTCTGGCACTCTTGTACTATTCTAAGCTTTGTTAGATCACCTAAAAAATCTTTTTTATTAAGTCTTATAATAAACTACTTATTTGCTTTGTTGCTATTTCTTGACTTAGTGATTTATAGTTTTCAAATCTTTGTGCTCAATTGTGCAGTTGTTTGTAGTTTTTATCATGTTGCACTTATGTTTGGCCTAACATATTATCATTTAGTGGATCCTATTAATCATCTTTTTTGACATCTTTGTTAGCTGCAAAAGATATCCTAACTTTGTGATTATTACTATATTGTTTATATATGTAATTTAGCTCATTGTTATTTTTTTGTATCTGAGATTTTTGACTGTTTGACTAACTATTTTTTTTGCTTTTTTGCAGACTAGTGATTCTCTCATTCAGCTGTTCAGCCAAATCTTCAATAATCTTACAATTTTGTTTTTTGGTTCTTCTGTTATTCTACTCTGTCTAAATGTAATTTCTCTATCTTCTTTTTTCTATCTAGAATTCATTACTATAAGCTTTGACTTTACTCCATTTATTTTAATATCATTTGCTTTGAAAAACTTCTCTGCAATTTCAAGAATTTTTAGCAATTGGTCTTTGCTTTTTGTGATTTATATAGTATTATTTGTATAAGCAATTGCTGCTTGTCTGTATTTTGTAATACAATTAATATCTGTGTTGCTTAATGTTTCTTGTTTTACTATATAGCCTAATAATTTGTCTTTTTGAATTCTTTTCAACAGTAGATTATAGAAAAGCTGCCAAATTAGTAGAGAAATTACTTCTTCTTGGTTTATACCATCTCCTGTTGTTATTTCTTTTGTTAGACTGAAAGTTGTAATTATTTTAAGTTGTCATTTACAAAAGAGATTAATAATATATTTTATTATTTTTTGTAGTATTTTGACTCTTTTGAGAGCTTACTCTAAGCTTTTCAGTAGAACTAAGTTAAATGTCTTTTTTATGTCTTGCAGAAGTATTTATGTTTCTTTATTTTTCTCTTATGCTTCTTCTATTATCATATTTAGTATATGTATTGGTTGCTTTGTTAAGTCATTAGGCAAATCTGTGTAGTTTGGCCCTTTGAGTATTTGTTTCTCTGTAAATATCTTGGCCAACCTTCTTGTTACCATCTTTGTAACTAACTTCCTAAAGGTCTTAATTAGTGCTATTGGTCTAATATTGTTTAAATTATATCTTCAATCCACATCTTTTAAAATCAAATAGACTTATACTATTTTTTACTTCTTCGGCATTTCATCTATTTCTATAATCAGGTTTGCAAAAGTTCTAAAAATTTTTTGTAATTTCTTTTCTGTTTATTTTATTAAAGTATAGCTTATGCCTAAGATTCTTGGAGCTATATTGGCTTTGAGTTCTCTTAAAGTATCTTCCTACTCTTCTTCTTTGATTTTCTCTTCTAACTTTTTATACCAAGATTCTTGGATCCATGCTTTTGGATTATATATTTCTTTCCATTTCTCTGGCATTTCTTCTAACTTGGTTTTTCATTTTCTAAATTGGTTTTCAAAATGCTTTGTTAAACCATTTAGAACAGCCTTAGGTTTTGTTGTTAGACTGACTTTCTTTTCATTTTGGATTATAAATCTGTCAAGAATTATCTTTTTGTATAGTTTGTTCAACAGGCTAATAATCATTTGTCCTTAATCAGTTTTAATCATCTTACATCTTTTGTTTATATTTTCTTCTATTTATTTTCTTTGTACTTATTTTTACTCTTCTTTTCTTCTATCTTTCAAGATTTTTTACCAACCTTTTATATCATCTAACCAAACTTCTGACCATTGTTTGTATAGTTTTGATAATATCACTCCTATTTCTTTGCCAATATCTTTGAGCTTATTGTTTATCTCTTCCTTTTCTTCTTTCTCTATTATTTGGTTTCTTCTTATTTTTGCCTTTTTTATTAGTTGTTATAGTTCAATTGTGTGTTTGCACTGCTATAACTTTCTTTGATAATGTCTTCTGTTTGCCTTTGTATTAAATATCTTCTTTTTTGGTATTTGTTTATTTGTTGCTTCTATTATGACTTCTTCTATTGCATTCTACATATAGTTTAATATATCTGTATAGTACATATTGCTTGTTCTATCCTCTTTTAATTGCTTCAGCACTTTTTTTTCTCTAATTATACTTGAAGCTCTTTAGCATATTCTTCTCAATCTTTTTGTTTTGCTTTCTTATATAGGTATATTGTCCTTATTTGGGCTTTATGTTTAATTTTTACACAGCTGCAGTTTATGATTATATGCTCTATTTATATGTTCATTGTTAGTATCTTGTGGTCACTGTCTGTTATGCTTTCTGCCTTTTCTATATTGGCTTCCTGAAGGCCAGCTATGAGTATTTTTGATAATTAGATATAGTTGATTCTTGTTGCTACTTCTTGACTTGACCACATATATGCTCTTTTTGTTAGATATAAGCTTCTAAAAAAGTCTGTAAACTCTTGCCTCTTAAGCCAATTAAAGATTGATAGTCTTTTATATTCCATTGTTTGTGGATTCAATCTGTCTACTATATTGTTTACTGTGTGATTGAAAGCTCTAAGTATAATTACTTCTGTGTTCTTTCTTCTGTTTGTTACTATTTCTATGATTTTTTGCTATATTTTCTTACTAATCATTTTGTTATTTGGTAGAAAATACACACATACTACTATCAGTACTAATTGTTTAAAGTATAGCCTTATTTCTATTATATATTCACTAAATCTTTTAACTACTCTGACATGTTTTTTCTAAGCTTCATCTATTAAAATTCCAATATCTGATCTTTTCTTCTTGTCCAATACTGCATTTGCCCAGTAACCTTTAAATCTTATATTAAGATTATGTAGCAGAATTTTTCCTTCTTTTTTTATAATATTTGTTTCTGTTATGCTCAGAATTGCTATTTCTTCTTCTTCTGCTCAGTTTAGCAGATTTTCTAGTTTCCAACCTCTAGTCTTAAGTCTGTTAACATTGTGACATGCTATTTTTATTTCTTTTCTTCTTTTTTTTCATTTTTTTTTAAACTTTTGTATCTTGTCTCTGTGTTTTCTGCTTTTTTTTTCCTTTTCTTTTCTTTTCTTTCTTTATATTGGAAGATTTGTCTTTATTTTTTCCTTCAAAAACCTTTCTTTTACTATGCAAATAATTTCTAATCTTCTTATTCATGTTTGTAAGTTCAACTAGAATGCTCTTAGAAGTGATTAGTTAGACCCTTTCTAGCTATATCTCTTGCTTCTTCTAGTCTTTCTAGTCTCTTCCAAATTTATTCTAAGATGTTCTCTATACATGGCTCTTTTTCTTGTTTTTGTGTCTTGAATTCTTCTGTTCTTCTTTCAAGATCCTTTTCTTTTCTATTTTTTGTATTTGTGTCTTTTGCTTGATTTTTCTGTATTGATTTTGGAGTTTGCTTCTTTCTTTTATTAAGATATCTTCATGACTTATACTATTTTTGTATTTATTTTTGTTCAAGTAAGCCTTATTTCTTTGTTTTTCTCTGCTGCTTTTATTTTCTTCTGCATCTGAGATCTGGCTAAGTCTGTTTCAACTTCTTTCTCTCTTTGCTTTAAGACTTTCTCTTTTTCTTGTCTCTTTTTTCTCTTTGTTAACCCAATAAACTCTGAAGTTGTTATACAAAATTGGTTTCATTTGAGCTTCATTCATGTTTTTTTTTCTGTTGCAAACATAACTATTGCTATTCTTTTTTAGTTTTTATTCCTATTTGGAGGAATGTGAACTGACTTTACATCTTTACTTCTTAGACATTGCAGTAGTAAGACTTTTGAGGTGTTTTTAAGTAATTCAGTTAGCTTTTCTATATACTTTCTCTGCTTTTCTTTTGCTTTATGGTTTTCTTTCTTTCTAGTTATTTATACTAGTTTATCATTATTAACTGGTATGGCCTACAGAATGTCTTCTTTTTTGGTTTCTTCTATTTGCATAATTGCAAGTGCTTTGTACTTTGATCTTTTAATTCTTATTATTTGAACATTCTTGAATCTTCTGCAGATATATTCTAGCTCCTTTCTATTAATGTCTGTAAGCAAGTCCCATATTATTATGTATGCTTTGTTGTTGAACTTCTCATCTATCTTGTAGTTATTTAAGTTCTTCTCTATTTTGTTTTCTTTCTTGTTATATATTTTTTCTTTGTTTTTTGTTGTGCTATTTCTTCTTTTATGATATTTTTTTTTTTGTTTTTCTGCTCTTCTGGTATTAGTTTATACCAATCATCTTTTTTCTTCTAATTCTTTGAATTGCTTTATTTCTATTATGTTCACAATCGAAGTCTACTTCTATTTGCAAGTTACCTTTTTTGAAAACTTTTTTAATGACTTTAACATGTTTATTATTTTTTAGTAACCACTTGATGAATTTTATATATTCTTCTTTTGTTATCCTTGGCACATATTGTGCTAGTATGTTGGCAAGTAGACTGTTATATTAGTTATAATTCCTTTTGCTTGATGTTTACATGCTTTTCTCTAGTGATTCTTCTACTATGTTGATTTTTCTCTTAATTTTTTGTTTCATTTTATATTGTATTTCTGTCTCTTATATTGTTATATTGTATATTGATTCTTTTCAATTTGCATTTGTACTCTCTTGCTTGTGTTCTTCTATTTCTTTTTGACTTTGCAAGACTTGTTTTGTTTTCATTTTACTATTTATATTATCAAAACTTACTTTTATAATTTCTTCTTGTTAAACTGCTAGACTAGTTTTTTGTATTTTGTATTTTGTCCTTATATTATCTGTTTTCTTCTACATCTACTTCTACTGCTGGCTTTTGTCTAGTCTTTTGAATTAATTATATTTTTGTTGATTGAGGTTACTCTTTTGATATATTATCTGTTTGTTCTAAGGCAGGTTCTATTATTATTGTATAATTACTTTGTTCTACTATGCTTAACTTCTTTTTTGGCTGCTCTTTCTCTGCTTTTTCTATTAACTCTCTTGTTATTCTCAGTTGTGCAATCTTATTTGGATTCTGTTTTGTTAGCATGATAATAATTCTGTCTTTTCTATCAGGTGCAATATATGTTTTATCTATTTGTTTAAGGAATACCCTATTGTATACACTGTTAATAGTTCAGTATGCTCTTTTGATATATATTGTTATTAGATTGTCATTATGTTCTCTTAATGTTTTCATATTTTGCTTTAATTTGTGCACATGTATGCTTTTTTTGAATTGCATATGACTGGTTTGTTTACTTGTTTACATGTTTATGTTCTTATAATCAAAACAGATCTGCAATACAGAGTTAGTGCCAATTCTTTAAAATTTGTTTTTACATATTTTTGTAAAGAAAACATTTTTAGTTTTCCTTATTTTTCTTGTTAGTCAGCTTATTTTTGACTGCTTTTTCTTTTTTTATATCTTTTTTGGATGTTTTTTTTTTAATTAGGCCTACCAGAGTGGTTTATATAGCTATTTTTGTGTAAACTTGATTTTTGCTTCTTGCTGAATTTGTATTTGAGTGATTAGTAGAAAGAGTAGCCTTATTTTTCATTATTGCTAGATAGTATATAAAGTATTATAACTATTATTTCTAATTATTTAAATATAAAGCTAGCTGTAATCATGTTTTTATTTGTTTTATCTATCTTTTTAAAATGTTTTTTTTAATATTTATTAATAAGTATACCAACTTAAGTCTTTTTTTTTCTAAATTTGAATTTGTTTAAAAACTTTTATTTTCTTTTATATTTCTTGTAATAAAATTCTTTTTTGCTTGAAATATTATATATATATATTTTTTAAGATAATCTCTTTAGTCTTTTAACTTTTATTAACAATTTTTTTAATAATATAAATTTATAAACTATTACAAAAAAAATATACAATTGACTATATATATAATTTTTTTTATATTACCTATTTAAAGAATCTGCCTAAAGGTTTTTTACTAATTGCTATATTTAATATTTCTGTTTAAGTCTTTTATTTTAAACCTTCTGAATTTAAATTTGTATTAATATTATTAGGTTATTGTTTTAATCTTAGAACTATTTTATTTTTAAAATAAACCTTTTAGAGCCTTCTGTACTTATTTTTATAGTTAATTTAGGTATTGCTATAATAAAACTAATACTTGTGATTAGAGTTATATTATTTAACTGTTATGCTCTTATAGAGTTTACTTGAACACTAGCATCTACTTTATAGCATATCTCTAATACTTTAGTATGTTTCTGCTTATTCTTTAAACTTACAATTTGAATATTCTGTATAAGACTATAATTAGTCTATTAGTATATTAGATTAGTTTAATATTCTTTTCTTTTAGTTCATTCTAATGATCTGATTGGTAGTACTTTCTACTCAGAGGTTCTTGCCTATTTGGATACTTCAATATTGGTATTTGTTTTTTAGGCCTAGCCTTTACAATATTATCATCAAAGATCTATACTATTTTTCTAATTAGAGTTTCCTAAATAGATTCTTGTTTTTCAATTTCAACAGATTTATACAGCTATAAGAACTTATTTAAAGTTTACACTATCTAATGCTTATTTGCAACTCTCTCCAACGATCACTTGTACTGAATTTCACACCAACAAAAACAGAAAACTTATTGGAGAAAGTAGAAGAGGCTACTATATAAATA